>CM018680.1:23684487-23719487 GCA_009363875.1 Mikania micrantha
GGTGAAAATCCAGCAGTTAGCGGTTAACTTCGTTAATCAGAAACTACCGAAATGATGTGAAATCATTTAAAGTCAAACTAGAAGAGTTGGTATTGATAAAGCAGTATTGGAATGTTAAAACTCCGAGGATAGGATTTCAAATTCAATAAGAGACTCAATTTTGACTTTAAGAGTCAAAATTAAGCCTATGAGTGAAGAAAATTCGGAATTGGTATTTATCTACCATAATTATTCAAATTAATCACTCATAAAACCTGTAGTGATGATGATAAACGATATTCATCAGTTAATGATCTCATAATTGTCGAATTAAACCTAATAAAACTCATTAGGTTGAAACCGTTTACTAGTGTCGATTAAACTCTCATCATTCGATCAAATTTCATCCAATTGAACAATAAAACCTTCTAGTCGGCACATTTAGAGAGTTTTATATACCTCAATTCGATTCCAGAAGGCACGGGACGAAGAATCCGATCAAGGGGCGGCCGAAAGTTAAGTTAAAAGTTGAACTACTACGATTCAAGATCAAAAACAGGTAAGATCAACTCCTACAGACTCTAAAACTACCGACTAAGATAATCCCTATCTTAATTCGGTATTCTAATATCGAATTATATGATAGCCGGTTCTAGGGTTCATTATCTAAAACGAATTGGGGGTTTCGCATCAAACAAACCCTATAATCAAATTAAATGTTATCACAAGTTTCTGAGGGTTCCGATTAAGCTAAACCATAAACTAATTTCTTGTAACAGCATCGATTTGATAAAGATCAAGTTCTAGGTTTCCACGGGTTAAACGGTTTGGGGTTTTGTTGGAAACAAGTTTTAAAATCGAATTAATTGGCATGAATGGGTTCGTGGGATTAGGTTGAAGAAAATCTGATGATTTCATGACTTGAGGTAGACGAATTGTAAGGGATCGAATGATGGGTTTTAGAAATTGGATTCGAACCTGTGGATACTCAAATAAGCGGATTATAGTGAATTGTTTTTGAATTAAAAACAACCAATAGACTCGAAAAGATTGCAGGAACCATAGCCCCATGGTTCTAGGACCGATGGAGTTCGAATCGTGGGTCTATTGAACCAAGATTTGTTCGGCTAAGGGTGAAACATAGGGGACGGGTTAGGTTGTGTTTAAAACTAGTTGAGACGAAATCATTATCAAATGTTGAAGCAGTTGAGTTGGTAGATGTGTGGGTTATGAGGAGGGGTTGCGGGTTCGAACCCGGCCCAACAGTTTTTTTTGGGTTTTAGTATTATTTTGGTACTTTGCTCGTATCTCATTCGTCTTAAATCCAATTCGACTCGTTCGAAGTGCGTTAGAACCAGAATTAAATTCCTAACGTATTTAATAATAAAACTCACATTTTGAACTGGGACCGTAATCGCGTATAATTACGGTTGTTTAAATAAAATCATACCTGATTTTATTTAAATGATTTCAAGGGCACGCATATATATGTATGCGTATTCCTAACACCTTAACATACGTGTGTTAAACACGTATGTGATTTCAAGCACAAAATGACTACCCGAATAACACAACGAAATTGTTTAAACACAGATCCTTCGTAAGAGGATTATCTACGCGAGTTCACGTATTTGATCATTCTGCAATAATCAAAGGTGCGTACACGGCCCCTTTCTTATTTTAACTGTTTTGGGGGAGAAAACATGTGCAACAAACGCTTTTAGATACATATCACTTTCATGAGTTAGCTGTTTACATTAAGTGCAAACATAGCATTACAAAGCCTTCTCTTTCGAACCGTTTAATTTGCCGGAGTGCAAAGCGTGGTAGTTGAAGATAGATCTATTGGGTTTGACAAACCTCACTTGGTAGATGGGATCTACGCAGGTGTTTGACTGACCAAACACACATATTGCTATTGTTCGTGCTAGACAATAGTGTTAAGGCAAAAAACATGCTATAGCATGGCAACTCGTCAGCTTCGGTGTCGACTACTTGTGTAAATAGTTTATATGACTAGCTATCATGACTGTGCATTTGTGATTATGTTATCTACCAACTTGTTATTTAAACTGCTGATTTGAACACTATGATTATTTAAAACCTGTGTTATGCACCAACCTTTGTGTTGACTTGATTTGCATGTTTTCTCAGGACGCTAAGGCGCGCGTTCAAGCTGGCATGGACTAGGAAGATAGAGTCTCATGCATTATAAACACTTTGAATTTGAATTTGAACATTTGAATATTTAAGTACTTTGGTTTGTAATGTTTACTTTACAACTGTTTATGTTTTTAAACGCTTCCGCAACTTTTTGTAAACTCTGAATGTTATGTTTTAAAGACCAACGTATGTTTTGAAATTCATATAGAGGTCTTCGCTATGTCTAATGATCTGAGATCCTGGTTTGTCATGCTCCCAAACGGTGTGATTCCGTTAGTTGAAATTTGGGGGTGTGACACCTAGATTGACAGACTAGTCTACTCGAGTATGACCAAAGCCCCAATCATTTGGACTTAGATTTTATTAAATGTTTATTATTTATTTAACTAGGCATTTATAACTGTCTATACAATTACTGTGGTTGATCATATTGTGTGATGAACTTATGAAGTCAACATGGATTTCAAATAATTGTAATTACAAGGACAACAAACAGAAGAACTTATGGGTCGTGTCAGGGTAAAAATGCTTAATTATCATTAACAGCAATGTCGTATGCATATTAGTATGTGGTGGGATGTTGGCTAGGGCTTGTCCCTTACATATGCCCTATATATAAGCATACCAACGTGGATATTACATGTGGTGTTAATGAGGTTAGGGTCTTTACCAAAGGAGGTTTTCAAATCATTTTCAAGTACTAAAACTATATGAACTCACCAACCATGTGTTGACTTGATCTTTTTGCATGACTTCTCAGGTGACGAACAGGTTAATTAAGAAGTCATTTCTTTTGGATTAGGGCTTCAGATAGAAGGCTTAGTATTTTGGATCTGCATACTTTTGAAGACATCATTATACAATTTATTTTGTATATCTTGTGTAAATACAAGATAGTCATTTTATGATGTTCACAATAGATTTACATTGTTAAATTATAACGATACTGATGTAATTTAACTTTGTAATTCTATTATCTTAGCATTTCTCATTTATGTCATGTGCCATGTAAACAATCTGATCACTTCCGATTATCACTCACGATATCGCGCCTCGGGAACCTTCCGCCCGACGGGGACTCCGATCCTACCCGCCGGCTCGGGGTGTGACAGATTGGTATCAGAGCCATGGTTATAGAGAAATATGGGTCACTTATTTAAACGGTTTGGCCTAGACTATAACCTAGGGACCCTACATATAGAGAACATAGGACCTAAGAATTATTTGCATGTTGTCTTCTGCAATTGGTCATTGCACTAACCGATAACTTTATTGGTTATGATCAGAATGCCGCCGAGAAGACAGCCTCCCTTGTTACCTCTACCACCACAAGACTTGGCTCCACACTCCTCTACACCGTCGCCGAATGATTCACCACCTCCACCACCTCCTCCTCCCCCTCCTCCATTGATTACTCAAGCATCTGGTTCAGGCACAACACCGACTCTGGATCCTGCTACTATCGCTCTGGTGACGTTACTGAGTAACCAGATGACAAATCAGATGAAAGAAGCAATACCGGAGATGTTCCTTCGTCTTCGTAATGGAATCCTCAACACTGGCAACACATCATGAGAAGCCAGTGGAAATACTAGAGATTCATCTCATTACTCCTACAAGTCCTTTGTAGGATGTAAACCACCCAGTTTTAGTGGGTCTGAAGGTGCCGTTGGATTAATCCAATGGATTGAGAAGATTGAAGCAACCTTGGATCTTTGCAGCTGCCCCGAACACCACAAGGTCCGTTACTAAGTTGGAACATTCAACAAACGGGCTCTGACTTGGTGGAACGGTCAGATCAACGCCCGAGGAAGAGAGGAAGCTATGGCAATGCCATGGGAAGACTTCAAGACACTGCTGCGAACAGAATTCTGCCCCAAGAACGAGCTGCAGAAGTTGGAAGTTGAATTATCCAACCATGTGATGAAGGGGGCTGATCACATGGGGTACACTACTCGTTACCACGAGTTAGTTGCTTTGGTACCTGACATGGTACCAACTTTGGAGAAAAGGATAGACAGATATGTGGGTGGACTTCCCGCCTGCATTCAGGGCATGGTTGTTTCAGCCAACCCTACTACTGTTGAATCTACAGTGAGATTGTCCGGGAAACTCACTGATCTCATGGTAGCCTCTGGAGTTCTAAAGAAGGAGGCTGAAAGCTAGAACAAAGCTGAGTCTTCAAAGAAACCCCACCACCATCAGAAGAAGAAACAGAAGACCATCAAGAACTACACAGTGGCCACACCTCTTCAACAAGTGGCAGCAGCACCACAGAACCCAAACCGCAAACCTTACACTGGCACGTTTCCTGTGTGCCAAGTGTCAGTATCATCACCCTACTGACACTCCATGCAAGCATTGCACAGGATGTGGAAGAAAGGGCCATTGGGTCCAGTACTTCCGGATGACACCTAACCAAGCAGTCAACAATGCTGCTTTGGCTCTCCCTCCACCAGCTAATCAGAACCATGGTGGATGCTATAACTGTGGCGAACAAGGCCACTTTGCGAAGAACTGTCCGAAGAAGGCACAACCCGCAGTTCAAGCTCCTCGTGGACGAGCCTTTGCCATCGGAGCACCAGCTGCACGCCAGGACCCAAATGTGGTCACTGGTACATTTCTCTTACATGACTTTTATACATCTGTTCTATTTGATACTGGTGCGGATCAGAGTTTTATCTCTACCGACTTTGCATGCCAACTAGATTCCATAGAGGGACAGTTAGACTCCTCTTACATTATAAAAGTAGCTAACGGGAAACAGATTACAGTTAGTACAGTTTATAGAAATTGCCCATTGACACTTAATGGTCATACATTTGTCATCGACTTGATACCGATGGAGTTGGGTAGTTTCGACATCATTGTTGGAATGGATTGGCTTTCCTCTAACCGAGTGGAAGTCATCTGTTCTGAAAAGCTGCTTCGAATTCCATTGCCGAGTGATTGTGTATTGGAAGTAAAAGGGGATCAAGCAAAACGAAGTGTCAAGATCATCTCTTGTATAAAAGCGCGTAAGTGTCTACAGAAGCAGTGCATAGCTTTCCTGGCTCATGTGGTGGAAAAAGAGAAATGCAAGAAGAAGATTCAAGATGTACCGGTAGTGAAGGAATATCCTGAAGTATTCCCTGAAGATCTGCCAGGTTTGCCACCTGTGCGACAGGTAGAGTTTCGTATTGACTTAATTCCTGGAGCAACCCCAGTTACTAAATCTCCCTACTGGTTAGCACCTTCAGAGATGCAGGAATTGTCTAATCAATTACAGGAGTTACTTGACAAGGGATTTATCAGGCCGAGCTACTCACCTTGGGGAGCTCCGGTCTTATTCGTGAAGAAGAAAGACGGATCGTTCAGAATGTGCATAGATTACAGAGAGCTGAACAAACTAACCATCAAGAATCGGTATCCATTGCCGAGGATTGATGATTTGTTCGACCAACTGCAAGGAGCTCAATATTTCTCAAAGATTGACTTGTGGTCTGGATATCATCAGCTGAGAGTTCAAGATGAAGACATACCAAAAACGGCCTTCCGATCCAGATATGGGCACTATGAATTTTTGGTGATGCCCTTCGGATTGACAAATGCACCTGCGGTTGTCATGGACCTCATGAACCGAGTGTGCAAGCCGTACTTGGATCAGTTTGTTATTGTCTTTATTGATGACATACTGATTTATTCCAAGACCAAAACAGAACATGAGCAACACCTTAAAAAGATCTTGGAGCTGTTGAAGAAAGAGCAACTCTATGCTAAATTCTCTAAGTGTGAATTCTGGCTAAGAGAAGTTCAATTTCTGGGTCATGTAGTCAACAGCGAGGGAATTCATGTAGATCCTGCCAAGATCGAGGCGATAAAGAATTGGGACACTCCGAAGACACCGACGGAGATACGGTCTTTTCTGGGATTGGCAGGTTATTATAGAAGGTTCATCTCGAATTTTTCTAAGATAGCACTACCACTCACTAAGTTAACCCAGAAAAGTGAACCGTTTGTCTGGGAGCAGAAACAGGAAGATGCCTTTCAGACATTGAAACAGAAACTATGTGATGCTCCAATCCTATCTCTCCCAGAGGGCTGTGATGACTTTGTTGTGTACTGTGATGCTTCTCATCAGGGACTTGGTTGTGTGTTAATGCAACGGGACAAAGTCATAGCCTATGCATCAAGACAGTTAAAGATTCATGAGAAGAACTACACTACTCATGATCTTGAACTGGGAGCAGTAATCTTCGCCTTGAAGATTTGGAGACATTACTTATATGGCACCAAGTGTACCGTATTCACTGATCACAAGAGTCTGCAGCACATCTTTGATAAGAAGGAACTCAACATGCGACAACGCCGTTGGGTTGAACTTCTGAACGACTATGATTGTGTAATTAAGTACCATCCGGGAAAGGCGAACGTTGTAGCTGATGCCTTGAGCCAGAAGGAACGGGTCAAACCCATACGTGTTAGAGCAATGGGGATAACCGTGCAGACCAGTTTAAGTGACAAGATCATTCAAGAACAACAACAAGCACTTGACCGAGGTAACCTGAAGAAGGAACTTGATTACGGAGCAGAGAAACAGTTCGACACGAAACCTGATGTAATGGTCTACTACCGGGAACGTATATGGATACCGGCGGTAGATGAATTAAGAAGACTGATCTTCGATGAAGCACACAAGACTAAATACTCCGTTCACCCAGGCGCTGATAAAATGTACCAAGACTTGCGTGGATTTTATTGGTGGCCGGGGATGAAGAAAGACATAGCCGAGTATGTCGGTCAGTGTTTGACGTGTGCAAAGGTAAAGGCGGAACACCAGAGACCGTCTGGTCTACTGGAACAGCCTGAGATTCCGCTCTGGAAGTGGGAACAAATAGCTATGGATTTCATCACCAAGCTACCCCGCACTTCCAGTGGTCATGATACAATTTGGGTGATCATTGATCGTTTAACAAAATCTGCTCACTTCTTACCCATGCGTGAGACTTTCACCATGGATAAACTGGCAAGATTATACATCAATGAGATAGTGGTACGCCACGGTGTGCCATTGTCTATTATCTCTGATCGAGACAGCAGATTCACATCAAGGTTCTGGCAATCATTGCAGAAATCTCTAGGGACACAGTTAAATCTGAGTACAGCTTACCACCCACAAACGGATGGTCAAAGCGAACGTACTATTCAAACCCTAGAGGACATGTTGAGAACATGTGTATTGGACTTCGGTGGGAACTAGGACTCCCATTTGCCACTGATCGAGTTCTCCTACAATAATAGTTATCACAGCAGTATCGGATGTGCACCATTCGAGGCTCTTTATGGCCGGAAATGTCGATCACCGATCTGCTGGATTGAAGTTGGACACAATCGCATAACGGGTCCAGAACTCATTCAAGAAACCACTGACAAGATAGCTCAGATTCAAAGGAGACTACACACAACAAGAAGTAGACAAAAGAGCTACGCCGACAAACGGCGCAAGCCGTTGGAATTCCAAGTGGGAGACCGCGTAATGTTGAAGGTATCCCCATGGAAGGGCATTGTACGTTTTGGAACAAAAGGCAAATTAGCACCACGATACGTGGGACCGTTCGAGATCATTGAACGAATTGGTCCTGTGGCGTATAGACTGAGATTACCTGATGAACTCAGTGGTGTGCATGACGTGCTTCACGTCTCTAACTTAAAGAAATGCCTTGCTGACGAGTCTCTCGTCATTCCAATCGAAGAGATTCAAGTCGATGAACAGTTACATTTCATTGAAGAACCTATGGAGATTATGGATCGCAAGGTTAAACAACTGAGGCGAAGCCGTATTCCGATTGTAAAGGTTCGATGGAATTCAAGACGCGGACCCGAATTTACTTGGGAACGAGAGGATCACATGAAGTTAAAGTACCCCCAACTGTTTGAAGAGGAAGCTTACCCGATAACAACTCTTAAATTTCGGGACGAAATTTCTCTAACAAGGGGAGACTGTAACATCAGTGCCGGAACCGTCACCGGAACAGTGATCTCTACAGTACATGAACAGTAAAACAAGTACGAATCTTATACATTTCAGTAAGCTTCACATTCATAAAAATTATCATTATCATTTTGTGTTGTCATAGAACAAATTCAGAAACATTTAACAGGAACACAATTCAGAACCATGGTTCTTGAGTCATATAATTATTTGACAATACAGAACCAACATGTGATTAATTGTTTAGGATTTATTATGTATAAACGTATGTGAGGCTTTAAAGAACAAAACACATGAATATTGTTACGTGAATGCTTAATTGACGGGTTATTCGTATAGGTGACGATCTGTATGAATATACCTGAAGGTCTAACGTTCTGAATAATATTCTATAATTAAAAAACATTATCGAAAAGTATAGTTATCGTCGTGTTCGTACGGGTGACGATTCGAACGAATACGCGCGACGACCGTACATTTCGATTTAAACAGTAAATTAATATTCTAAATTTGAAGTTAATAAGAAGATATTAGTTAATTTATTAGGAATCACAACCTAGAATAATTAAATGATTTCTAATTTTATAATCGTGTCGTTTAGTCACGAAAACTACACGATCCGGCATTTTACGAGAAACCGATCGAGACCGACTAACCGGGGGCGATGGAATCATTTATTATGGCATTAAGTTGCCATAATTAGCCTCACCAACCTCTCCCTCTCTCTTCATTTCGTCTCTCTCCTCTCTCTCTAAAAACACTCTCAAGAGCAAATCTTCTCTCTAAGATTAGGAAGCTCAATCCTTGGTGGATTCAAGCAAGTTTGGTGCCAAGACGTTCCTGTCATCCTGTAGATTTCAGAAGTACAAGCGTTGTAAAATTTCATCCACGAAATCTAAGGTAAAAATCCGATTTATATTCGTTTCTAGGGTGACTCACGAACCACTTGGAATCTTTGTTGTTAATCGGCTTAAACACTGACAAAACACCTAGATGCGCATGTAGCAGTAGATGGATTGTTGTTGTAACAGGTGATGATTGCGAGAGTGAGGCAGGTAATGCACGAAATTTCACAGGTTCATGGGGTACCTCCAGGCGGCCGAACCTTTTGGGTGATAAAGATGGGAGCCGAAGCCAGCATCTCTCTGGCCGAACCTTCTTAGGATGGGCCGAACCCTGTAGCCTCTGAACCACGAACCTGCACCGAACCCTGCTTGGTCTGCAAAGAACCTGTGAGCTTGCAGCACCGAACCTGTGGTTTCAACTACCCATGGCCGAACCTTAGGATCACCGAACTATCTCCTGGATGCCGAACCCTAGCACTCACGAACCTTGCATGGCCGAACCCTTGCCATGCAGCTCACGAACCTTTACACCGAAACAGTGACCGAACCTTATGATCTGGATGAACCGAACCTTAGCATGGCGAACACTAGGAGCCGAACCTTAAAGGCTCGTTGGTGTACTAGTCGAACCTTGAATGGTCACACCATATGTTGGCCGAACCTATCAAAAGGTTCGCTGCTTGGGAGGGTGTCGAACCTTAACAACCTTGGAAACCCTAGATTTCTAGCATGCATGGGATAGTTACGTATACACACATGGAATACACCATGTGAGTGCATGGGGATGACATGGAATATTTAATCTCGTGTAACACTTGTGATGTTAGAAACTAAAACATTAAGGACAAATAACGAGAAGGGTAAAGGCTAGGTGATGAACTAGGTTGTTAGCATTTACAAATAGAATATGTTATGAATGCCGATTAACTTAGTTGTGTAACTATCTACATGGGATCATTCACGGGCTTGAACGACGATCAATTGGGTGTCAAGGATATTAAATTGGGTCTAGATGGGCCCAATGGGACTTAAATAAGTCCATCACATATTAAGCATTTGTACAATTTCAAGTAAAGAAGTTTTAATAAATTTAAGACTTTACAAATTATTGAATTTAAGTTAATAACTTTCTAAAATCTTGTTTAATTTGAGATGGAAATTTAATTGTAATGCTTAAGTTTAAATATTTATTTGAATTGATTGAATTGGGATTTTGTTATAAAATAGACAATGAAACTGTCTGTATTTAAATCATAAAACAAATGAAACTCTGCTGAAATTTTTCTAAAATATAAAAGTAAATTATTATGATAAACTATGGGAATTTGGATCATTAAGAAGGGTAACTAAGATAGATTAGATCTTAGATACACTTAGTACTAAGACACTTAGTTGCACACATGACAAGACTTAAACTTTAGGCACAACGACTACTAAGCATACTTATTGTATTCGAATTCTATTAAAATAACTCAGGAACTGAAGAAACCTAGCTACAAACAAGAGCGCGCATTTTGTGTAGATCCTTTACATAGCAACACAAGTAAGTTCATTGCCCCTTTTCTAACATTTTTGTTTTAAAACGCGGGGCTGATAAGCATGCGTAAACTGTTTATTAAATTGTTTACTTAAATGTTTTTTTTTAATTTTATATGTTTATATATATAAATGTTATCCTAGACCATGTCCAGGAAGGTTTTATGCAAGTTTACTAACTGATTTACTTATAAATTAAGTGAATAATCGGGTTAAACTAAAACGTTTCAAACAGATCAAAACATTTCAAAAGAATCAAATCAAACATTTTGACAAAACAAGTGTGGGAGTTCAATGAATCAAATCAAACATTTTGACGAAGCAAGTGTGGGATTTCAACGAATCAAACGAAACAATCTTTGCAAAGACAATATTCAATGTTCTACAAATCAAGTGTTTGTTGAACTATGAATCAAGTGTACATTTTGATCAATGAATCTAGTATTCTACGATCAACGAATCAAGTACATCTTGTAACAGGATCAGACGAATCAATAAATCATTTTCAAGGGAAATCCTGGGAAATATCAGAGATAACATATGCCAAAACAGACGAAACAAAAACCCTACATTTCAAGAAGTCATGGCTAGACCGTTTGACTTGTAGGTCATATGTTTGAGGATATTTACAGATTCCCTAACTACTAAGTACCTAGATTGACAGACTAGTCTACTCGAGTATGACCAAAGGCCCCAATCATTTGGACTTAGATTTTATTAAAGGTTTATTTATTTATTTACTTAAATATTTATAACTGTTATACAATTACTGTGGTTGATCATATTGTGTGATGAACTTATGAAATCAATATGGATTTCAAATTATTGTAATTACAGGGACAACAAACAGAAGAACTTATGGGTTGTGTAAAGGGTAAAAATGCTTAATTATCACTAACAGCAATGTCGTATGCATATTAGTATGTGGTGGGCTGTTGGCTAGGGCTTGTCCCTTACATATGCCCTATTTATAAGCATACCGATGTGGATATTACATGTGGTGTTAATGAGGTTAGGGTCTTTACCAAAGGAGGTTTTCAAATCATTTTCAAGTACTAAAACTATATGAACTGACCAACCATGTGTTGGCTTGATCTTTTTGCATGACTTCTCAGGTGACGAACACGTTAATTAACAAGTCATTTCTTTTGGATTAGGGCTTCAGATAGAAGGCTTAGTATTTTGGATCTGCATACTTTTGAAAACATCATTATACAATTTATTTTGTATATCTTGTGTAAATACAAAATAGTCATTTTATGATGTTCACAATAGATTTACATTGTTAAATTATAAGGGGTACTGATGTAATTTAACTTTGTAATTCTATTATCTTAGCATTTCTCATTTATATCATGTGCCATGTAAACAATCTGATCACTTCCGATTATCACTCACGATATCGCGCCTCGGGAACCTTCCGCCCGACGGGGACTCCGATCCTACCCCGCCGGCTCGGGGTGTTACAGATGATAAGTTGGAAGGTGAGAGATTACCGAAGATTCCTCATTCGGTTGTTATACGAGCAGTGGATAATGTTGTTAGTGATATTGTGTTAATACATGTAATGTCCCTTGTTCTGTTTTGTAACTCTAATCATGTAAAGTTCTAGTTATTAATGGAAGTTGTCTTTATATATCATTCTTAATGTTTATTATTGATTATATGATTAGTTGATTTGATTAAATTAATTGTTGAGTATGAAGAATGCACATTCGGGCGAATGACTCTAGAATGAAGTCATTCGCCGAATGAACGACCTAGCGAATGGCTGGCGACAGAATGAGTCATTCGCCGAATGACTCATTCGATTGACAGCCCATTCGAGCAAGGTCATTCTCCGAATGAGCTGCTTTGGCCACTCATTCGGCCGAATGACTACAGCCTATATATACTTGTTCAAATCATTTCAACACTAACTTTTCCAGAGCCCTCCCTCTTTCCTGAGACTCTAGAGTCAAACCCTAGGAGATTAGAGCGGCCATTGATCGTCCAAGTTCGATTCTCAACCCGTGGTGTTCGATTCTTGTCTACAAGTTCTTCCTACACCATCGAATCACCACGGTTGCTATTGATTTCGATTGGAAAACCCTGAAATAGGATTCCGCACTATTCCAGCGGCTGTCGGGTAGATTTCCATAGGAATCGGATTGTTTCCGAGCTCCTAATTGGTCCTACAAAGTGGTATCAGTGCTTTGGCTCTAGATTCTACTCGATTTCCACTCTAAATCATCAGATCTAAAATTTCCAAAACCCTGATTTTCGTAACTGTCAAAAACCCTATGTTTCTTGCTCTTCAAGTTACTATTTCATTGAAAATTCGTGGGTTTTGTGGTGTGTTTGTCAAAACCTTTTTCCAATTGATTGATTATCATGTCTTGAAGTTCTGTACCAAATTTGGTGCATAGATTTGGTCAAAAGCGCAAGTTATCACAATTTTCGTTGCTGAAAACCCCAGATCGCCCGAATGGCAATTGCGGCCGAATAGGTTTAGCCGAATCACCCTTCATTCGCCGAACACTGAATTTTCTCCTGAGTGGTAGTCTTAACCTCATGGTTGAATAACTCGCTCAAAAGATGATAAAACCTAGCAATCAGCTCATCCAGTGACTCATTTCCCACATACATAAAGCTATTGAATTCTTTTCTCAATGCTTTTGACTTAATGCTCTTCAAAGCATCATTCCCCTCATATCTTTGTTGCAAAGCATCCCATAGGTACTTGGAAGATGTAAACTGTCTAAACTGATGGAATATATCAGTAGTAATAGACTGTGACAAAATAGCATAAGCTTTCTTCTCATAGTCATACAGCTTCCTTTGAGGCTCAGTCATCCTTGTAACAAGCATAGGAGTACCATCTTCATTCAAAGGCCTCAGATACCCTCCTTCTATCATCATCCATAGATTTGTATCCACTCCATTAATGTGAATCTCAAATCTATACTTCCAATGAGGATAATCGTCTAAGGTTAGTAACTTGGGAGCTTTATTGGAATTCCCTGTCTCATTCTCTGTCAATAGTAGAGTCTGAATACGATGGTTTTGGTTTGCCATGAGTGCTAAATCCTCCATTTAATCAGAAATGACAAAATTCAACACTTAGAAAAATTTCAGAAAAATTGCCGAATGAGATGATTTGGGCGAATGTCGGGGACCGAATGTGATTAAACTGGCGAATGAGGGCTGAGTATGACACCTGGCGAATGAGAAGATCGAATGAACCTATTCGGCAAATGACTGATCGAATAAGGTCTTTCGCCGAATGAGAGTGGAGTATGGGGCTATTCGCCGAATGACTGGAACGAAGGAGCTATTCGGCGAATGAGGCCTATTCGGCGAATGAAGTAATACATTAATCTATCATGTCATAGAAACAGAAGTGAATGTATGAACTAAAATCACAAGAGAATTATGATGGGATGTACTCATAGGCTGACTATAGAGAATGAATAAACAACTTGTGTTAACTTAGAAAGTTTGATCTGTGGGACTCATTTTATAAAACCACTTGAGTGAGAAACGGTTTTTGACTCAAATCAAGCATACACCTGTCATCATGGAATCAAATGAGGTTTCATTCAAAGAAAAATAAAGGCAAGCTGGTATTAAGCTTGAAGAAAATCAAAAACAAGCTGGTATTAAGCTTGATGAAAATCAAAAACAAGCTCGTATTAAGCTTGAAGAAAACCTAATGCAAGCTGGTATTAAGCTTGAGAAATACTTAAACAAATTAAGTTCGATTCCATACATGTGCCATATTGCTGGGACGGACCTAGCTGAAGCCATCCATTTGGATAGAACAAGCAAAATACAAAAAGATAATAATGTTTGAATCTTATTGAATTCATGATGACTGGTTTTAAGATATGCAGAAATGAGTTTTGAACTGACTTTGATCTTTAATGGTGAAATGAAATGGCGAACTCAATCAGAAAATATGAGTGGTCATAAAGTGTGTTTAGTAGTTGTGTATTGTTTGGCTTAATTTTGGACAAACATATCAGTAATCGTATCACAATAAAATTGTGTTTGAAGTAAAGCATTCATTGAAGACAAAGTGATGTGATTAGAGATATGTGTTAGTTTATTAATAGACTTCTCACAAAAACATGTGTTTATTTGTCTTTAGTTACTATTTGGATAGTCGTATCTGTTGTTTCAGAAAAATACAAAAAGATTTTCTATTTTAAATTTTATTTTAGATGATCATTTGTAGATTCGGATGTCTGTCATATCTGAATCCTGAACCACCCAGACATATCTTCATAAATTGTCAAAAGTTTGTCGTTCAAAATGCCATATATTGAAAAATTTGAGTTTTGGGTGTTAACATCTCTCATTCGTCCGAATGAGAGGTAAAATTCATTCATTCGGCCGAATGACCTCATTCTGCGAATGAGTCATTCGACCTAATCAATCAAACAAAGTTTTTATCATTCGACGAATGAGGGGTGTCGAATGTCTCATTCGACATTCTTATTTGGCGAATAAGTGTTGCCGAATGACCTCACTCGCAAAAATCATTCGGCGAATGAGACTGAGTCTCAACTGACCTTTCGGCTAGCTCATTCGGCGAATGAACATGGCTATATAAGAGCTCTTCAGCCGAATGAAGGTCATTCGACCAAATTGTCTTTCGCCACATCAGAGAACTTTTCATTCGGCGATTATCACTTGCATCTCTTTCGTTTGATTTTCTGTGACTATTGTTAACCCTGCGTCTGACCATCAAGTTTAATTCATCTCAGGTACTTGGAGAGTGATTAACAGCCATTTCCAATCGTGGATTCATCAGAAACAGATCAAATTTTTAGAATCTAGGGTTTTGATATTCGCCTGTTAAATAGACGATCAAAATGGAATTGAAACCGTCTAAGACCTGTTCTAGATAGCTTAATCGGTCGATTTTGAGCATGTTTGTGTAAATTTTGTGGGCTGATTTGAAGATTTTGAAAAAGGGGATTTTTGAATTCAATCTGACTGTCGAATGTCGTCATTCGGCGAATGAACCTCATTCGGCGAATGGCTCATTCGACGAATGACTATCTTAGCTTATGGCTCATTCGGCGAATGATGTCTATTCGACAAATGACTTCCATTCGGCGAATGGGTCATTCGACCAAAGGTTTCATTCGGCAGAATGAATCTCATTCGACCAAATTGTTTAAGCTGATTTTGTTTTTCTGATTTCTGTTTTCTGTTCAACTGAATTGCACTAACATGTTTATTTCTTCTATTGCTCAGTACGGCAGGTTACAAGTCAATCCCCAAGCATAACATTTGTGCTCATTTGGATCTCAACACACCAAACGCCAAACACTACTCAGAGATCATTACTTTTCTACGGCATTCGAGGATTTTTACAGCGATATCTACTGTATATGTGCCTTACCACTCTCACCAGCAAGATTTCTGGTCTTCAGCAGACATAGACTGTGAGCCCGAGCCTACAGTTATCAGAGGGAAGGTGCAAGGGCACGATGTTGTCGTATCTGCTGAGCACATTAGGAGAGTGTGTGGATTTCAGGACACTCCCGATCAGCCATCTCTGCTTGATCGTTTCTTGGTTCGTGGATGTTTTCTGAGAAGCAAGTATGAGGGTGATATTGGAGCGGGAATCCTCAACAAAGCTTTCATGTCTCCGCAATTCAAATATCTCGCACATGTTCTAGTTCACTGTCTCGGATCAAGGAGAGGTGGATTCGATGACATGCGAGAGACTATACAGTGTGCTTTTGCTGCTTTAGTGCTGAACAAGCCGTTCAACTTCTCGGAGATGATTTTTATACACATGAAGGAGAACCTGGTCTTGAAGGGAGACAAGAAGTTTCTGATGTACCCTCGGTTTCTGCAGCAGATTATTGATGCTCAAGTTCCTGATCTGCCAAAGATCAATGCTGATATTGTTCGTCTGGAGCACATGAATGACACCACTCTGAACAGAGTCTTGTCATACAGGGGGAAAGAGAGGAAGCCAGCCACCCGATCCTTATTTGGTCATCTCTCTAGACCAGATTATAGAGGTCCTGTTGGTCGCAAATGGAGGCACGATGATTCTGATTCAGATGTTGAAGACATTGTTGTACCAGTTGCTGGAGGTGATAGTGATGGAGGAGATGATGGTGATGATGCAGGTGTTAGTGGTGCAGGAGGTGGTGAGAGCTCAGTGATTGTGAGCACTGCAGCTGTGAGTTCTGTTGTGATGAGTGTGGGTACAGGTGTCATAACCACTGCTGCTGATATGAGCATGGTTGATGTTGGTGGTGCTGTTGCTGGTGGTGATGCTGGTGTGTCTACAGCTCAAGAGGAAGACATAGATGTTGACTCTTTCTTAGAGTTGGATTTCGTGTCTACCACCACAGTTGCTACTTCTGCCTCTTTTGATACTACAATTCCTCATGTTACTGGAGGTGATGATGAGTCAAAGGACTCTGGTGATGATGATGGTGTGGCTGGAGAAGGTAATGAAGAAAGTACTTATTCTGATGATTTCATGGAGGAAGGTTATGAGAAGGTCATGGTTGGTGGTAAGATGGTTGTGAGGAAGAGGAAGAGAACCGAAGAGGAGATGGAGGAGATTACTGATCCACTGTTCATTCCTGAGTTTGATTTGTCTCCTCCACCTCGGTCTTCTGCTTCTGTTTCAGTGGCTATTTCTGCTACCACTTCTCAGCCTACATCCTCCCGAGCTGGAAGGGGAAAGAGGTCCAGGTTTTCTTTTCAAAGGAGGTCAGAACTGACTACAGCTGCTACATCTACTGTTACATCAGTAGCAGCTGTTTCTGTTTCTTCACTGACACAGTCAAGGGCTGTTCTTTCACATTCTACTATTGCCCCACTGACCACTCCTATTACTCATGAGCCAGTGTATGTTGCTGCTTCTGCTGGCCCCTCTACATCCAGAGCTGATATGTTCATACCTAATGTTTCAGTTGTGGATCAGCTGAGCACACTGAACAGTATAGTTCTGAGGCTGATGGAGAAGAACATGGAGCAGGAGAACAAGATTGCTCAGCTCACTCAAAGAATAAATGATCAGGATGCCTTGTTGCTGCAGGCAGCTGATCAACAAGCTGATCTTAGGGCTCGTTCTGCTCAAGAAGAGGAGCAACTGCTGAAATATATCGATGAGCATAACCACTTGGCTATGACTGCCACTGGTTTCAACGAGAGGATTTTGTTATTGGAAGCTGAGAATGCTCGCCTTGCTGAACTTGTTGAGGGTTCCAAGGAGGGCACTCCCAGGCTTGAAGGCACTGAAACCCGATCCGATGATTCAGATTCGGAGAAATCCAAGGAAGATGAAGATGAAGAAGATGAAGAAGAGGATGATGAATCTGATGAGGAGAAGGTGGATTATGAGGAATCTGATCAAGATGGTGATCAGGACGGATCTGGGAGTGGGTCTTCTGAGTCATCCGGTACTGATGACGATGATGACAATGATGACAATGATGATCAAGCCCCTCCTTCATCGGAGATCCTGTCCAAGAAGGCGAATGATAAGAAGCAACAGGCTACTCCTCCATCTCCTCCGGCACAAACTGAAGAACCAACAACTACTGAGGAAGTCGAAGCTGTGCCTGTGAGACGTCAATTGGATGAAACACTCACTATGATTCTTGACGCTCAAGGCATCATACAGCACTCAGTCAGCTATGACAAGGAGGAGGGAGAGATTACTCATTGCCTGACAAAGGAACAGATAGCTGAACTGTTCAGGTTAAATCCTGATGAGGTGATCACTGATGATACCTCTGTTCCTATTGATGAGGGGCCTGAGCCAGAAATTTTTTATGATATTGATGAAGTGATTTTGGAGGATATCACTGAAGAGGAATATCCCAAGTATACATCGACAGAGGATGAGCTGCCTACATTCACAGAACCATTTGATCAAGAAATAGAGGATCTTTTGGTCAGATATCTGGAAGAGCAAGTCGAAGCCAGCAAATCAGAAGCCGATGAACAAAAGAAGAGAAAAGAAGAATGGGAGGCCTATTGGGTGGCGTTGAAGAAACAAAGCACCGAGAAGATGCCAGCTACACACAAGAAAGTCTACAGGACCAAAGGCTACAAAGCTAGAGGTCAAATCTTGAGTTGGGCATACTTTCACGACCTCGGTTGCTATGCTGTGAAACGAGAAAAGGGTATTGATTACTTCAAGCACCCTCATGACTTCAAGACATTGCCGGGCTTTGAAGTCAATCAACTAGCACGTCTGAAGTTACTGTACAGTGAAGACTCAGGAATGTCTGCCTGGTTTTCTAGGCAAATTCAATACGAGTACAGGAAGAGATGGGTGAACTTTCAGCCCCAGCAGCCAGAACGTTATTACTTGCCAGAAATTGATGGAGATACCCGCAAGCATAAAGTTATCCTGAAGTGGCTTCCCCCTAGAGTTTTGAAGAAGATTCCTTTACGGAAAATGCGACAAGACTTTATGGATGGCTTCCGATGGTGGTATTATGATGGGCGCACTGGCGAGGCTGTGATTGTGTTGTGCAAGGATAAGCAGTGGGAGACTGTCAGGATATTTGAGCCTATGTGGTTGACTAACTTGTCCCACAAAGATGTTATAGCACTGTATCGTCATCAGATTTTCTTCGACGTACAAGATATGGAACAGGCACTTCAGTTCATGAGAGTGATCCGAATCTGCATTTGCTTAAAGGTTCATGCTGGAGCTGACTGGAAAGCGATCTCGGCAAAGTATTTCAAGAAAGACACTTCCAAGAGTTGAACTAGGTCCAAGGGGGAGTTTGTTGATACATGTAATGTCCCTAGTTCTGTTTTGTAACTCTAATCATGTAAAGTTCAAGTTATTAATGGAAGTTGTCTTTATATATCATTCTTAATGTTTATTATTGATTATATGATTAGTTGATTTGATTAAATTAATTGTTGAGTATGAAGAATGCACATTCGGGCGAATGACTCTAGAATGAAGTCATTCGCCGAATGAACGACCTAGCGAATGGCTGGCGATAGAATGAGTCATTCGCCGAATGACTCATTCGATTGACAGCCCATTCGAGCAAGGTCATTCGCCGAATGAGCTGCTTCGGCCACTCATTCGGCCGAATGACTACAGCCTATATATACTTGTTCAAATCATTTCAACACTAACTTTTCCAGAGCCCTCCCTTTTTCCTGAGACTCTAGAGTCAAACCCTAGGAGATTAGAGCGGCCATTGATCATCCAAGTTCGATTCTCAACCCGTGGTGTTCGATTCTTGTCTACAAGTTATTCCTACACCATCGAATCACCACGGTTGCTGTTGATTTCGATTGGAAAACCCTGAAATAGGATTCCACACTATTCCAGCGGCTGTCGGGTAGATTTCCATAGGAATCGGATTGTTTCCGAGCTCCTAATTGGTCCTACATATTGTTGGTGAATCAAGTGGAGTGAAAGACAAAGTTGATAACAAAGCTGAAGATGAAGTCTGAAGATTTTTGATAGCAACTATTAAGGGGAAGTTTGTTAGTGCATATTTGTAATAGTTTGTAATTCAAAATGTAAATTATTTAAAGTTTTGTATAGGTTCAGCTATAGCTTTTGCATAGGTTTGTCTGGCCCACGAACCTAGGCAGGTTCGGCAAACCTATTGCTTTGATAGGTTCGGCGAACCTATAACCTGACGAAGGTTCGGCGAACCTATTGGTTTGGCAAACTAGGTTCGCCCAGCGAACCTAAGGGTTCGGCCGGCGAACCTAGAGGTTCAGCTGTAGATAGGTTCGGCTGATAGCTGATTGTATAAATATAAGATTTGTCTGAATTCTTCATAACTTTTGGACAGAACTTGATAGAACTTCAGAAAACCTGAGTGTGATTCTCTATATGAGAAAATTATGTAATCATGTGTTGATTAATAGAAGAAGATTGTTTATGAAATTTCTTGTTGTTCTTTGATTCATTTTATATCAAACATGGATTCCGCATGTGCTTGATAGTTTATAGAGCTTCTAGATCGATCCTGATCAGATTTCACCAAATCTACAGGAGACTTAGTGGTGCGGTTTTCAAGATCTGAAATAGACTGGTCGGAATTCGGAAGCTGAAATGGCAGCTCTGAAGAAACGTCTGTCCTAGGTAATCCAACCGTTGGATTGCTTTCATTTTTGGATATGTTATTCCCAACACACACACAGTGATCGGATTTTTGGGTAGGGAAATGAAGTTCCAAAGAAACTTTGATCCCCGGAGATCTAACCATTGAAACTTTACGAAATTTTTAACGTGTCTTTAAAATACGTAAATGAACTTTTCCATCAAAGGAATTTCTGATCAGACATCTTGACCTACGTCTTTTGTTTAGGGCAGATTATCACAGGTCTTGTGCGCAAATACTGGTCTTCTTCAGTCAAGCAACACGTAGACTAAGATTCTACGCTTCATTTGAGACCCAAGAATAATACGTGTACTTTACCAAACTCTAAAATATACTAGAGACACATTACATATCGGTGTTGAGGGGTTTGGGAATGCGAACCAACATCGAAGGGGATCGTGACTTCAAGGGAGGATCAGGTGAGTTCTATGATGCCCATTTTAAATGGTTTAACATTTTGAGGCAGATATGTATACTAACAAAATAAGGTGAACTAAGTTATTGTTAATGTTTATAAATTGTGCAAAAATGATGACAAAAGGTTTTATTGTACTTTTGAAAATCAACTAATATCATTTCATTCTTTGCAATAAATATAAATATAGTCGTATACTGTCGGTCTCGTAGTGTTGAGATTTAACCTATTCGCTCTGGAGGAATAGCCTTGATAATGATTGTCATTTAAATGGGGGTTAGTTGATCAAATGACTGAAAGTGGTTGGTGACGACTGGCCTGGCAGAGGTGAACGTGGCCATAAGACAGTGACTTGTTTATTGGAAATTGCCTAGGACTTGTTAATGATAGTTTGATATGAAATTATTATGAATAATGATTTTTATGTTTGGTTTTAAATTGCACAACATTTGTTTATATTTCCTTAGTTAGGTTTTCTTCGTTAAACATTATTGAATGCAACTTGAAATTTTATGAAACATATGTTAATTATATAATAGTGGCCTATTATATGTCGCCCAATTATTTTTACAATCTGAATTGATGATAGTTCAAGATTACTTTTTATGGCTTCTTAAATAAGAACCGTGAAGCTACTTTTTATGGTATGGGTTCTTAAATAAGAACCGTGAAGCTACTTTTTATGATATGGTTTCTTAAATAAGAACCGAGGAACTATCTATATTTTTTTTATATACATTCAGTTGAATATGTGATTTCTAAATACATTTATTATATGTATAGAAATACTAAGAATTCACTAGTGTAAACTGACTATTTTAAGTATACATATCAGGTAATCTGGAAGTATTCAAGCAATGGTAATACAAAGAGAGGTTAAGCATAAGATTTGGAAGGCTATCATCAAAGACTTAGAAGATGTTGCGTTCTTATCTTGTTTGACAATTTTGTAAACGTACTGAATCATGTATATAATCCTGGGTTATATATTTTTTAAATGATATCAATGTATATTTTCTACAAAATGATATTCCGTTGTTTCTCTGTTTCCATGTGTTCTTGTGTAAATCCACTTAGAGGTGTGATCTGGGAGACGGGGCGCCATAGAATATCTGGGAAATATTTAAAGATAGCATGTGCCAAAAAACTAAGTGGTCTAACAAGAACTTATATGTTGATGATGGGGAATGAAATGCTTAATTATCATTTACAACAATATGTTATGCGGTTTGGTATGTGATGGGCTGGCGGCGGGGCTAGCGGTAAGCTTGATCCTACGTATGCCCTATATATAGGCATACTTGACTGGATAGTATAGGTGGTTGTTAATGAGGTTAAGATTGTCATTCGGTCAGGGTTGTACAAATTCATTTTTAAGCAAAACTATATGAACTCATCAACCATGTGTTGACTTGATCTTTTTGCATGACTTCTCAGGTGACGAATATTTTAACTAGGAAGTTCATGCTTTTGACTAGAATGCTCAGATAACGGACCTAGCATTTTGGATGTGTATATTTTGAACATCATTATACATATTATTTTTTACATCTTGTGCAGATACAAGATGGAAGATTTATGATGTTATTAGTAGATTTACATTGTTAAATTATAAACGATATTGATGTAATTTAACTTTGTAATTCTACTTCATTTAGTGTTTTCTCATTTTATATCGTGTGCAATGTAGACAATCTGATCACTCCGATTATCATCCCGATATCACGCCCCGGGACCATTCCACCCGACGGGACATTCGACCCGGCCCGCCGACTCGAGGTGTGACGTTTATAACACATGATTCAAACTGAGAGAACATACCGAGTGAGTGCATCGATGACCCATAAACCCAGGTGAGTTCATAGACCCTTTTTCTTTAACTTATATTGCCTCCAAATCGTTTGGGGTTGAGAACATGAATCCTCTTATTCGAATGTCAACGAATTAGGGTTATTTTCAAATAATTTCTGTAAAAGGATCAACTCTCAACCTCTTATTCAAATGGTATTCGAATAAGAGCATTTTTAATTATTTTACTTAGCGTTTATCGCTCCATCCAACTTTTCCAAATTAACAACAACCACAAACGAGTCTCGAGGGTTCAAACACAATTCAGCGAGGAGATGTCCGTTGATCACAACAGTTATAGGTTTTGTGCCCAACCATGAGGTGAATAGACACGACCCAGGCAATTGTGTATTGCACAATCGAAAATAATCATTTTCAGGGGAATCCCCATCAAACACACAACATATTTGCATGGTATCTGTCTAGGATAATTCACTAGAGCATGTGTCCACACAACATACGCATCAAGAATTCATTGAGGAATTCTCAAGTAAGTCCCTTCATAGAGTCATTTACCACTAGTTTACGTGGGTCAACTGACGGTAACGTAGATGGTAGCATAGGTCTAACCAACCTCCAATGCCGAGGCTGGTACGTTACATGCATACAACGTGAAACAAAAACTTGGATTAGTTACATGGGAACTAATCAACAAGGGCATATAAGTTAAGTTTGGTAAATGATCACACACAACAACAACGTGAGTTTCCAAATCAAACAAATGTTCAAGACCTGGCGGCTAAGCTTGACCCTATGTATGCCTTATATATAAGCATACTTGATTGGATATAATAGGTGGTTGTTAGTGTGGTAAAGGTTGTCACTTGGGCATGTTTGTTCAAATTTATTTTCGTAACAAAACTATATGAATTCACCAACCATGTGTTGACTTTTTTTTCTTACATGTTTTTCTCAGGTGACATACATGGCTATGTTAATATTGCAGGATACATACTAGGATGCTCATATAGTGGATCTAGTAACTTTTGGAAGCACATATTTTTCTTGTAGACAGTGAATTAGTTTGATATATTGGACGGTCACAAGATAGTAGACGGATGATTCGCTTGGATACGTTTGCTTAGTTAAATTAACAAACATGACAATTGTAATGTAACTTTAAAACTTCTACTTAAATATTATTGAGCTTTAGTTATTCTCATTAGATCTTTGTTACAACGTTGCTCTTTGTTTGTCCTTGTGTATATCTTACATTAGATCGTTTAAATCGAAACAATCTAAGTTGATTATACAATTGCATGTGATCACTAAGTATTCAGTGTTGACTCATAGAGACAACATATTCATACTTAGTTACTTTCTTGACCTCCCTTAGCATTCCTATGTGTTCTTAGTTCTTTATACTCGAAATCGTTTGACACACTCAATGTACTTAGCTTATTTGTTTCCACAAAACCTTTGTATTTGATTTGTATCCATTAGGCCAACATACTAAGTTTCATCTAATTAACTATCCTTCATCTTTAACCTTTTCATCATTCACAACCCATGGGTGGTAGCCCCATTTGATGACTAAACTTGAATTGATATATTTAGAATTATTTAGATATATTAAATGCGGAAAACTATTAGGTTTGATGATCCTAAAATCGGTTAACAATTCAAAATAGTCAACTTGGACCATTTTTGATGTCAACAATTTTATTTTGTATCTCATTAAGCAAACTTTGGTGTTTTAAGCCCAATTGATTACATGAATCACTTGTTTAAGTATTAGATTTGTTTAAAATAGATTTTAGTTTGAAAAAATTAGTTTCGATGAACAACACAACCGGTTTAAACACTTAGAAATCCTAATGGCTCACAATCGACTAACCCATGTTCAAACAACCCTCATTTCTTGATGGTTTGAGCTAGTTCCAAGTTCAAATCACTTGGAAAATGATTGGGTGTTAGTATCAACAGCCCCCAACTCAATACCAACAGCCATGGTTTCTCTATTATTGATGGAACAGCCCCAAACCAGCCAGCACTATGGGTTTAACGGTTTCACTTTGGGCACCCTTTAGGCCATCAATATAGCCCTTTACCCAGGTTCTAATCACTCCTGACCTTTCCATTCTTTAACCCCTTATGTTTCTTGAGTTCCTAAACAAAATTGGTGCAAATTCCAAGGCGTTAGAGGGTCCAAAACCGACTAAAAACACTGCTGTTAGTTGGAACAGTGACAGCATCACAACAACCCCTTTTAAACACTATTTTTGTCAATATTAAGCTCCAAATCGATTCCCATCTGACCCAAACATCAATATACTGTTAAACTTAAGTTATTAACTCATTTTAGTGCAAGATCCTAGGGTTTTACAGCTCAAAATCGTCTGAAATAGCTGCTGGTCGTTGAAGAATTTACCAAACTGTGACAACCACTAAATCAGATCATTTGAGCTCATTTTTGGTCCGTTTTTGATGATTCAAAAATTTATTTCTTCATCTCTTCATGATTTACATGTTTCTAGAGTTCTTTTTGTGTTTATCCTAACTGATTTGAAGTGATAAAAATGAGTTAGAAGCTTACCTTACATGAATAGTAGAAATCCCTCTAAATCCGCAACTTCTCTCTAAAACTGCAACCAAATCAGCTCGTTTTAGCTCCGATCATATGTACTACTGTGTTCCTCTCATTCCCACGGTCGTTTTGACTACTAGATTATCGAATTTGTTGGAGAAACGAAGAAGTTATGATGATTTGAAGTTGGAAGTGGGAGGTGAGGTGTGGTGGACGGGATTCTTGAAGAAGAAGGAGTTGTGGGTTGCCAATGTGAGGAGAAAAAGAAACATTAAGGGCTTTTATAGCCCGGGTATTCGGTCTCGCTCGATTTCGGTTTCGCGCGTCGTCTTTCGTAGTTTTCGTAATATTACATAACTTGATAAAGATAGAAATTTTTAAACTTTTTAAAGTGGTAATTCCTAATAAATTAATTAATTATCTTTCATTTATATTTAAAATTTAAAAAACGTTTATTTTTATTGTTTCATCGGATCGTATTGTTTTCGCGTGTATTGGTACGAATCATCACCCGTTCGAACATGACGAAAACGTTACTTTCCAATATGGTTTTCTAATTATTAGATATCGTTCAAAACGTTAAACTTACAAATATATTCATGCGAATCATCACTCACACGAATATACTGTATGTTTAATATTCATTTAACGACGTCTGTTATGGTTTTAGTTTGGATTTCCTCACGTACGTTTATACATAATAAGATCCTATATAAAAAAAACATATAAGTTATCCAATCATGGTTTATCATGTTTAACATGTTTAGACATATTAGTATTGTGTCTGTGTATGTTGTTTGTCAGTTTTGAGTTTCTGCACTGTTAACATCAGTTGTTTCATATAATATTAACACGGAATATTACACGAACACTTTCCGTACCAATATATACAGTACATTCCTACTGTTCAGAACTACTGTTCCAGCACTGATGTTACACTCAACATCATCTAAACGAGGCTAGCAGAGTTGCTAATATCTTGTAACAGATGACGTAAGGTAAATGCATGTGTAACAAGGATGATGAATAATTACAGGTGGGTCAATTGTTTCAATGAAACTTTACAAGTCAAATGACTTGTAAGTAAATTGAAAGATAACATAAATCATTCTTAGAAATGTGAATAGATTCGCCACCAAAGTAAATATTTACGCTTGTCATAGGGTAAATTATCATGTCCCTTTTGTAGTTCCCCCAGGTAAGGGGAGCACACACCAGAATTTTGAAACAGATCGAAAGGTGGTTAGTAGGTATATGATCGTAGCAACACGACCTAGGATACACTTGATGCAACTTAAAGGATGAGATATAATAATCAAAACCTAGAGTTGCAAAGACAACATGAGATAATCCTATAGGAGTAAGAAAAAATAGCTATGGGTATAAATGCTAAGCTACTACCCCATACTCCTAGTGGGTACCAAAGCATATGGGTCAACAATACTGTACGATCAAGCCCACTCACAATTCTCATGACTTGAAAGAACATGTTAGGCAATCATTTAATCAGATCGCACATAACCAGAATCACGATATGTGAGACCTGCAGAGCTTATTATTTTGAATGAGAAATTTAGGTATTCCATAAATTTTGTAGTAACCGCAGAAATTCCTAGAAATTCATGGGACCTGCAAGGTAAACTACCATTCAAGGAGGAATGGTCAAGACAAATGAGAAAATAGAAAATGATGCTTATCTCCTGCATCAATAATGTATTAGCTACCACATTAGCATAAAGGATATTTAAACTTAACAGAAAAAAAATATTTAGAAGACATGTAGGAAAGGAATCAAACCCTTTCCCCTTGTCGTAAAGAAAGTCGTACCTGATATTGATTTTAAATTTCAGGACGAAATTTCTTTAACAAGGGCAGACTGTAACATGAGTGTCTGAACAGTACTTCAGAACAGTAGGAAAGCACTATAAATACTGGTATAGTGTTCGTATAAACTACTAGTTCGTATAATGTTCTGTTAATATTATATGAAACAATTGATGTAACATTGTACACACAATATTGACAAACAACGCACACAGACTCAACACTAATATGCTTAAACATGTTAAACTATGACTGGATACTATGTATGAATATTAGTTAGGATTTTAGAATGTATAAACTTACGTGAGGAAATCCAAACTAAAACCATAACGTATGTCGTAAATTGAATATTAAACATACGGTATGTTCGTGTGGGTGACGATTCACAGGAATATATTTGCATGTTTAAAGTTATGAAGGATATCTTATAATTAGAAAATCATATTTGGAAGTAACGTTGTCGTCGTATTCGAACAGGTGACGAGTCGTACGAATACGCGCAAAATGATATGATCCGATAGAACAATAAAAATAAACGTTTTTGAAATTTTAAAAATAAGAAAAAGATATTTAGTTAACTTACTAGGAATTACCACCTAAAATAAATTAGGAATGTTAGTTTTTAAATCATTACGTAATGTTACGCGTAACTACGAAAATGACGCGTTAAAACGAGACCGAACGAAAACGAAACGCACCCGAACATGCTCGGTTGTTTTCAGTTTTAAAGAGAAGATTCGGCTTTTGTGGGTTTTCTAGTATTCCGGTAAGTGGAGCCTTCTACTCGATTTTATACCTTCAAACACAAAAACGATTTTGGAACTCTTAGATTATGTTGATTTAAGCATTTGATCGATTTAAGTTAGCTGAAAAATATGTGGGTGAACAATGTCGATGGATGATATTCAAAGAACATTAGTATCGATGGCCTGAATGTACAGCTCACAAGACCGTCGATATTACCATACTCAATGATTCAAATTCGATGAGAACAGATCGAAAGTACTAGGATCGATGGTCACAAGGTCTAGAAAAGGGCTCATCGATACTGTTAGTATCGATGGCCTATAGACTGTTGAACTTAGAACCTGTTGGAACCTAGTATCGATAAGGCTGTTTGGGCTTTCCATCGATATTAACAGCTTCGAAGGGATCTCATATCGACAGGTTGTGGTCATACTTGCTAATCTCAATGACCTCCAAAAGATTAAACCCAAGGGACCATCGATATTATCAATCTCGATGGCCTAAGGGCTGCTCAAACAAAACATGTCGAACTTGTAGTATCGACATGAAGAAGATGGTGTTTCATCGATATTAACTCAGTCATGGCCATCAATATTAAGCAACCCACTGTTGATACTATTACCTTAGTGTAATCCAACTATTCTAGGCTTGGAACTAACTTAAAACAATTAATAATAAGGTCATGGGATTGGTCTGAACTTGGGTAGGTCGGGTGATGAACCATTAGGGTTTATGAAATGTTAACCGGCTTCTAACTTCATCGATACTAAGGCCTTACCAAAGCTAAGATTTTCAAAACCCTTTTAACTTATAAACATACGTCTTATAAAGTATTTGAGGCTAAAGCACTTGAGTTTTGTTAATTAAAACAATAAGTATGGATATGTTATCAAAGGGGTTTAAGTTGGTTGATTTTAAGTGACAATCGAAATTTTGAAACCATTGATATTGGTTTGGCAAATCTTCTAAGTTAACAAACTAAGTTTCTTTTAAACAATACACATCAAATTAAGGAGTAGGCTAAATGACTGAAGGTTACAAACTAAACTAAAGAACTATGGTGAGAACAATGGGAATTCAATATACACAAGATGCAAATAGTATGGTGATTCCCTTAAGAGTTTTGTATGTGACCAAGCGGTGCATGCAACACTAACCTTCTATATTACCATGACCGTTATTGATACTAACATTGGAACATCGAATTCAATTGAGTTGGTGTCAAAGAATCAATTTGAATCATTTGCTATGGTTAAGTCATGTAACAAATATCCAGAAAACTTATAAGGACTTAGGTTATACTCCACAAAGTTAACCTTAGTCCCTACTTTGAAAACATTATATTTTGAGATTCAAACTTATACTTATTTAAAATCTACTACCTAATTTTATGAAAATAAATTTTATAAGATAACCATAATTTGGTTTGCAAAGAGTAAGGTTTTATAAATAAATTAATTTCCTTTATAAACATGCACATTTTTATAATCAATTTCCTTTAAATCCTTAACCTATGCATTATATACTTATATTTTAATTAACTAAGTTAGATTTCAATTAAGTTGGGTTAGGGTTAGAATACTAAGTCCAATAATATAAGATAGAATTAAACATTAGTAACTCGTTATAGTAACACTAGGACATTTAGGCACACATTTGGATAAACTACTATATCAATAACTATAAACACTTCCGATACAAAATTATAACAAATGGGTAGATTTGGTGAAATCTGATCAGGATCGATCTAGAAGCTCTATCAACTATCAACACGTGCGGAATCCATGTTTGATATTAAATGAATCAAAGAACAACAAGTCATTTCATAAACAATCTTCTTCTATTAATCAACACATGATTACATAAGTTTCTCACACAGAGATTCACACTCAGGTTTTCTGAATTCTGTCAAGTTCTGTCCAAAAATTATGAAGAATTCAGTCAAACCTTCTATTTATACAATCAGCTGTCAGCCGAACCTATCTACAACCGAACCTCTAGGTTCGCCGGGCCAACCTAGGTTGCCAAACCTATAGGTTCGCTGAAGCTTCCTCAGGTTATAGGTTCGCCGAACCTATCAAAGCAATAGGATCGCCGAGCCTGCCTAGGTTTGTGGGCCAGACGAACCTATGCAAAACCTATAACCGAACCTATACAAAACTTTAAATAATTTACATTTTGAATAGCAAACTACTACAAATATGTACTAACAAACTCCCCCTTAATAGTTGCTATCAAAAATCTTCAGACTTCATCTTCAACTTTGTCATCAACTTTGTCTTTCAATCCACTTGATTCACCAACAATATCACTAACAACATTATCCACTGCTCGTATAACAACCGAACGAGGAATCTTCGCTAATCTCTCAGCTTCCAACTTATCATCTTGATCATCTCTTTCTTTATGAACTTTCATCAATTCAACATACAGGTAATTCACATCATCCCAATTGCATCCAGAATATATACCCAAAGTATAACACATTCTAGCAATGGTTTGATACTGAATTGCGATGTCTTTGTAACTTACCCCAAAATCATGAAATCCATCATCTGCATATATCTCAGCCATATTAAGTAGATCAATATCGTCCTTTGAACAATTTACAATCCACACAGGATATAACAGTCTTATCACTCTCCACTTGTCTTCTTGTTTCAAAAGAATCACCCCTTCAGATGTCTGCTCATCGTAGAACCAGAATTTGAAATAAGGATTCCAATTCTGTTCCATCATCCTCAATCTTGGTCTCTTGAACACTGTAGGCTTAGCATATCCCTGAATTCTATCTCTAAGTTGAGGTGAAAGCAAACTCCATCCAGTCCTGGCTTCCTTCTTCAACAACCTCTCAAAAGTTTCATTATGATTTGTCTGGATAGGTTTGATCACCTTCAGTCTTGACAATTGCATGCACTCAAAGGATGGTAAACTCATCAAGTCTAAAGCTTTACCAAAATATTGACAACCATCTATTCTTTTCACCACATAGCAACCTTTATCTGCAAGACTTTCCGGAATATTATGAAAGTAACCATATCTCACAATTCTTCCAATCAATTTTGATTTGGATCCAAGCTTAAATCTTTTGAATTGTGTAGTTTGGTTGTCTTGAACTTTGTTGTCAATCACTTCAATCATCTTCTTAAAGATATACAAATGATCAACAATATATTTTGTCTCCTCCTGATATTCTTTACAGAAGTCCATGTTTGTCTTTACTTTAACTGGATCCAAGGATGTCTTTGACATAATTCCAAGTTCAAAAATTTTTTTCAAAGTGTTCATGTTGAACAAATCTTCATCGATTATATCATCCTTCTCAAAATCAGATAAATCCATCTCATCATCTTGCTCAAAATCAAACATCTGATCAGCATCAATCTCAAATAAATCATGAAAGTCTTGTGCAGAATAACCACCAGCAATCTCATCTTCCTCTAAATGTTTATCAACTGAAATCTCTACTATCAATCGCTGCAAATCAACATCAGAATGCATTTTAAACAATTCAAGAAATGTGGGCAAAGAGTAATCAACAACTTTCTCATTTTCCATTACAGATAAATCTTCAGCTTCCACATCATTACATCCAGTACTCTTATCAGATGAAACAGATCTAACAGGAACATCATCCTCAGAAATCTTTGTCGAATAATAAACAACAATAGCACCTTCACAGAATCCAATCCACTAGCTCCACTACTCACCCCTCCCATATCTCCATCATCTCCTCCATCATCATCATCATGAGAATTCAAGCTCGGATGTTCATCCACATCAGACTCACCATAGTCTAATTTCTCTTCTTTTTTCTCCTCTCTTTCATCATCAACATCTACTACCACCTTCTCTGCACAGACCCCGAAGCTTCAGTTTTTGAATCTTTAGCTTCGAATTCTCTAATCTTTAGCCTTAGATCAGTATTTTCATTCTTTAACTCAACAATGTCTTCATTCTATAACTTGACAAAAAATTCCAAATCAGAAATCCTTTCACTCATCCTCTTCTTCTCAGCTATCTCTTCCTCTCTCCATTTCATTAGCTGTTCAACTTGAATCTTCATTTCATCCAACTCACTTGTTCCAGAAGAGGATTATTGATCAGCTTTAGCTTTAGCTTTCTCCATCTTATAAAGATCAAACTCTTTAGCCAACATAGATATTCTTCTTCTATGCTCTGTATCGTCATAATCAAATTTGAAATTCAAATCACCCAAATTATCTAATCCTTCAAACGAAGACTCATCTCTGGGAATTCAATCAGACTGAAATGAAGTCATTGGAAATGATGTAGTGACATTTGTAGCATCAGCAAAGGATGGAACAAATGTAGCTACATTTACAAACTCAGGAGTTTGTAAAGTAGAAACATGAATAGAAGTTGTAGAAGTAGAAACATGAATAGACACTTGAGGAGTAGAAACAGGAGCATAGGAAACAGAAACTGTAGAAATCAAAACTGATAAACACACAACAGTCTTATTAGCTTTTGACTTCTTCTTCCCATATGGCCCTTTAGCCATTCTCTTCATCTTCTTAGGTCTAGAGGACTCAGGCTCTTCAACTTGAAAACTAGGATCAGCCCTTTCTTCCATTGCTTCTTCTGATCTGTCAGTAGCAGTCCTCTTCTTTTATCTTTTAATTACTGTACTTCCCATCACAATAGTCTCCAAATCTGACTCTGATTCAGTAGACTCTTTATCTTCATCAACAGGATCATCCTGTTGCTCTGGCAACACAACATTAATAGGCTCCTGTGAGCTTGGCTCTTGAGAAAATTGAGTCTGTGGTTGAGATTGAGAAGATTGACCAGAAGACTTTATTGCTTGTTGTCTTGGAGGAGGTGGTGGTTGTGGCTGATCATCATCATCATCATCATCAAATTCTTCAGTATCGGACTCAGACTCTGCATGTCTCTAAGCATTATCTTCAGGTGCTAAATAATTAGCCCTTGGACAATGTCCAATCAAATCTTTCTCCAGTATAGCATCCCCACTCCTCTGATATACTCTGACCTGACCCAAACTTGAGTCAGTCATATGTTTCAGCTTCAACAAGTCAGAAGCCTCTCTGGGCAACATTTGCTCACGCAGTCTCTCATCGATCAACATTTGAACAAACCTAGGATACATATAAAATCGATCCTTGGCTTTCGTGATGTTGTCTAACATGTAACGGAAGATCATAGCAGTGAAATTGAACTGTCTGTTCAATATCAAAGCTACCATGGCCAATCTCATCAGATCCCTCAACTCATCAAACGTGCCTTTCCTCATGCTAAGGCAGTGAAGCAACACATGCGCTAACAGCTTGTATTGAAGAGGAAGCTTTCCCTTCTTGACAGAAATGACATTGTAAGCCCCGACATATCTGATCCGTAGGAAACAACCCTTGATACACCTTTCTAGTATGAGAGCCATACCATTAGGCTCTCCTCCAAACTGCAGAACTCATCGGATATCTGCCTCAGAAATACGAATTGGTTGACCAAGCACATTCGCCTCAATGATATACTCCTCATCAACAGAAATAAGCCTTGCAGACTCCCAAAAGCTCTGAATATGGGATCGGTAGATCTGGCAGGAGTTGGATATGGCATAATATATCCTTGATCTACGTAGAAACTCGATCATAGGTCTAAAGTCTTTGCCATTCCGTGTGGTAGGATCTAGATAAGCACAAACATTATGTTTGTCTCCAAATGTCAAATTAGCCATTTCTGCAATCAGAAATAAAATACAATTAGAAACAAATATTAAAAAAAATTAAAATTAAAAAAATCGAAAAATTTCTAAGTATAGAATCCAGCGAACCTTCCCTGAGACAAACCTAATGCTAGACGAACCTACTGCAAAAAGAACCTATTGTTCAGACGAACCAATTCCTGAACGAACCTTCTGTTTGAAAGAACCATTGAATGAACGAACCCTCAATGAACGAACCTTCATTGAGCGAACTTTCACACCAAACGAACCTTTTGGTCAAACGAACCTTGACCAAAAAGGTTCGGTGCTATTGAAAGTCAGAGGTTCGCCACGAACCTATCAAGTTCAAACAAGCCTTCAAGGTTCGGCGAACCTTAGTTCATTCAACGAACCTTGTTCATCCAGCGAACCTTTTGAATTTTAAAATCAAATTCTCAAATCTTCGAATTAGATGACAAAATTTATATATCCAGGTTTGAAACACAACGATGAACATCTTTAACAAAAGCAGTTTGTTCAAAAATTTGATTTAAGTGAATTTTAATTCAAAACAACAGGTTCGACTTTAAACATCCTAAATCCTGTCATATCTCCTAATCCAACCGGTCAAACTCAAAGATCTATACCTAAAAATGATCAGAAACTGATTATGAGTTTAAAGGTATCAACGAAAAGGCTTTGGAGGTCCAAAATCAAAATTCGAAAAAATGATTCTTGCAGGTTCGCGTCTGTGCTCAGAGTGAAAGTGACGAGCCTCTCTCACGAACCTGGTTTATATATGCGAACCTATTGACCGAACCTTTCAGACGAGCCTCTCAAGCGAACCTTTTCAGGCGAACCTGTCCAGAAACCTTTCGGACGAACCTCTCAGGCGAACCTGAACAACGAACCTATTCAGCGAACCTTTCCAACGAACCTGATCAGCAAACCTTATCAACAAACCTGATCAGCGAACCTGTCAAACGAACCTTGTGGACGAACCTTCTCACAAACCTTATTTCAGGCTAACCTTTTTTTAAAAAACTGATTTTTTATTTAAAATTTCAAAACAAATCCATGTTTAATTGTTTCAAAGTCAAAGAAATAATCAAAAATTATTGATTTAACATCAGATAAAAACAAAAATCTTTTTGTAATTTTTTTAAAATTTTTAGAACAACTAAACTACAAATTTAACAAATCTAACTATACTAACAAAACAATCAGATATTTTTGTTCGAGAAAGATCCAAACACGAGATCATATTGTTTTATAATTATCCACACATCTGATTGACTTTATGAACAAGTTTATTAGCAAATTACAATTCCAAGATGATTG
>CM018680.1:23724487-23848624 GCA_009363875.1 Mikania micrantha
AGTAACTGGCACTTGCGAGACCCCAACATTATGATCAAGATTTGTGATTTTCTGGTCATCATCTTGATCATGAGAAACTGCATCTTCAAAAACATTATGATCATCCTCAGATGACCAATCATCATTCATTGCTCCTGAAGTGCCTTCCTCCGTTGGATGATTATCTTCAGATTGATGAGAAACACCTTGATCATCAGCATTATGCAGATCATATAACATCTGCAAGGTTGTATCATCATCAGTAACACTAGGAGAGAAGTTAAAAGACTCAAAAAGTTTATCATAATCGAAAAGCCAATTTGGTCCTTTGCCTTCAGGTATAGGTGTATGTCTTTGAACATCCACATTATACCTTAGTTCCACAACACCCGTGCGTTTGTTAAACACACGTTTGTTGGGCAGGCAGTAGCCAAGAAAGAAGCGTTCTTCAACCTTAGAGTTGAATTTAGCATCTTTCTTAAGCATGGTAAAAGGAGCCCCGAAAGGTTCCATGTGTTCCAAATTTGGTTTTCGATTTTGAAGCAATTCATAGCAAGTCTTATTATGTCTTTTCACAATTAACACTCTGTTAAGAGTAAAACAGGCGGTCACTACGGCTTCACTCCAGAATGTACTGTGGAGCCTCAAATCAGCGAGCATAGTTCTAGCAGACTCAATCAATGTCCGGTTCTTTCTCTCAGCTACACTGTTCATCTGTGGTTCACATGGTGCACTGAATTGCTACTGAATGCCCTCTGAACCACAAAATTCTTCCATGTTTTGATTCTAGAACTCTGTCCCATTGTCTGATCGAACACGCCTTACTCTCAACTTGTACAATGTCTCCAACATATTCACCAGTAAAACAAAACTTTCATAAGTTTCAGATTTATACTTTAAAAACATTACCCATGAAAATCTAGAAAAAACATCGAACACCACAAAACAGTGTGATTCGCCACCAATACTCTTCACGTTAATCGGTCCAAACAAATCCATGTGAAGTAGTTCCAGTGGTTTATCAATAGAAACCACTATTTTTGTTTTATGGGACCTCCTTTTCTGTTTACCCTTCTTGCAAGACACACACACATCAGGGAGTTTAAAGTGTTCCATCGATACTCCATCAACCAAATGATTATGCACTAAATGATTCATCTTCCTGATATGTATGTGACCCATCCATCTGTGCCAAGACCTCGTATCCTACTCGGTTGCCTTCGACACCAGACACGTCTCTACCTTGTTTACCGTCTCCGCCTTAGCCATGTCCAAAACATATAAATCCTTTATTACCTTTGTCACAAATCTTCAGGAATCTGAATTCCTTTTCGGAGCACATAACATCTCTTTTCATCAAACAAAACTTTATAACCTTTGTCACAAATCAGTGACACACTCAAAAGATTGTTAGTTGACTCCTTGCAGTAATTCACGTTGTCAAAGGAAACTTTACCATTAGTCAAACTACCACACCCGGTAATCTGACCACCTTTGTCACCTGCAAAATTAACATAACATCCTTTCATTTCTCTGAAATCCTGCAACAAACCCAACTCTCCTGTCATGTGCCGTGAGCATCAACTATCAACAATCCAGTGACTGTTGATACGGCCCATGAATGCCACTTGCACAATAAATTAAAAAATTTGATCAGTACCAAACATGATGACTCCTGCCATTCCGGCGTTGAGTCTCCCTGAATAGCCTCCTGCCATTCGGTTTTGATGAACTACTTGAAGACCCATCATCCAAGTATTCATCCTTTCTCACAAAAAAATTATCATCTGGTCTGTGTCTGAATTTACAAAAAGAATTTGAATTAACATTTTGTTTTGAAAATTTTTTGGAAGAAAAATTGTCATAAAATTCATCATCAGATAATGATGTCATTTTTACCACTCTTTTGACATGTTGTTTGTCGTCAAAAACTTTCCTTTTCTGAATCTTTTCTTCCTTAACCTAGACACACTCAGGATTAAATTTTCTGAGGACTCTCATTTCCTCCTCACTAGGCTTTACTCTCCCAGGACTCACACCAGATTGGATCACCCGACTGTCATTAACAGAATAATTTCTAATCTTATGATTTGGACAATTTGCTGAAATATGTCCTTTTCCACCACAAGTAAAACATTGTCGTGTTTCTCATGGAGTAAAAGTATGAAATCTGTTGCAAGTATCCAAATTACAATCAGCAATGACATGACCCAATCTTACACATCTGTAGCATTTCCTTTGTGAAATACTCTTTGGTTTTAATTCATCACAACTCTTTGATGAACCCAAAGATTTAGATGCAATAGATGGAGATGAACTATTACGCTTCAAACCAGTGGCTTTTGTCTTGGAATTATTCTTTTGAATTTGAGAAAGCTGTGATTTTCCCTTCTTTTGATTACCCTTGTCAACCACCTTGACAACCTTCTTATAAACCTTGTCAGAAATCCCTTTTTGTTTTTGAAAAACATTACTCGATTCTCCTTTCTGTGTATTAGAATACTTGACAAATACAGTTGGTTTGAGAGTATATGTAGTTTTGACTTTTGGCACTGGTTTAGAAACAACAATTGAAGTAACCATTGCTTTGCCAACTGGTTACGTGTCAGACTTCGATTTTTGACACTTCAAACTCTGTTTTTCAACAGTATTGACTTGATGACCAATGATTCTCAGAATATCAGCTGGAAATTCTGAATCTGTGATGTCCTCGATAATAGGAGCATCATAATCAACAAACTCAGTATCATGAGATGATGAACTTTTCTCATCCTCAGTTACATGGTCAGAGACAATCTTCTTTAATGAAGCTGGATTAACTTCCAAAGTCGGATCAAGTTGTGGTCTTGACACATAACTAGGAGGATGTGGCACAGCATGAAACCAATTCCAGAAGTATCATGCGGAGATCTTTGCATAGCCGCAAAGTAATCGATGACATAAGCTGAATTTTGATAGTTTTCAAGCTTGCTTTTGTTGCTGATAGTTCCACTTTCAACTTCTGAACTGATTCAAGATGCACAGACACAGCATGATTATTCTGTAAAACCTTGATTTTCAAATCTTCATTTTCTTTACCAAGATCAGTTATCTTTTTGTCAAACGCTTTTTCTTTTGAAATCAACTTCTTATTTGCTTCTGTGCACTCTCTCAGATCAGAAGTTAACTGAGAATTCATCTCTTTCAGTTTGTCAATCATCTCAAGAAGATCATTACTTACCTCATCTACCTCATTCACCTTCTCCTTGCCTTTCCTAGAATCTTCTTCCAATGAAACCATAAACGCACCCATCAGTACATCGTACTGTTTCCCCTAGTCATAACCCTCATCAGCTTGACTCACCAAAGCTTTAGATGATGATTCTTCAGATTTTTCTTTCTTTTTTAGATAATTTTCCTTTGGTTTAAATGGGTTTAGATTCCCTTGCTTCTTTGGGTTCTTGCATTCTCTGGCAAAATAACCGTGTTCACCACAGTTATAGCACTAAGTAGACTTTGGATTGAATCCAAATTTGGTATTGCGGTCAAAGGTGAATTTCTTTCCCGTCTTCTTCTCATATCGATTGATTCTTCGGATAAGACTCGCTAGTGCCCATTGTGTATCGATTACTTTCATTTCATCCTCATCAATTTGTTCATTGTCCTAAAACGTGAGATTAGCATTGCCAATTCTGCCTGCAACTTGTTCATCATATGCACTGCCAACACAAGATAGAATAGACATATGATCCTTAACAGCTTCAATAGTAACTTTTCCCAGATTAGTAGTATTAAGCTGAACAAGAGGTGGTGTCGAGTCAGATTTCTTCTCGTTGTTTGAATAGGATGAACTAGAACTTGTAGAAGTAGAAGGAACATGAGTACTGTCTGAAGTACTAGACACAAATGCAGTCTGAATTTTGGCAGATGAAGTAGGTGGTGTAGCAACAGAATCACCATATAATGAAGGATCTTGGGTAACATTCACTCGTCTAGCTTTCCGTTTATCCTTCATTTCTTGTTCTTCAAGCTTCTGAATAAAGTCTACCAAGGTCAGTCCTGGTAGATTCTCCCTCAATATCAGCACTAAAGAGTTCCATTTATCGGGTAAAGCATCAGCTAGACAATCAATCTTTTCATCTTCTGAATATTTGATGCCACATTTTCTCACTTCTGTCAACAGATGTCTGTATCTCGTGATTAAAGCATCCAGACTTTCATTGCCTATGATGTTAAAATTTTCAAACTCCTTTCGAATATCTGTTGCCTTCATCTTCTTCAGATTCGTGTTTCCCTCAACTATAGCTTTTAAGGCATTCCAAAGACTATAAGCAGTCTTGTGTTCATCGAATTGGTGTAGAATCTGATTTGGAATAGCTTGACTTAAAAACCAGTATGCCTTTTTCTCTGAATCATATTTCTTTCGTTCATCGACATCTAATCTTTCTAAGATTTGATATAGATAAGTTCCAACAACTATGGGTCTCTCATATGGAGATAGAATTCTCTCCCATAGATTAGTGTCCGTGCCATTAAGATGAGTTTCGAATCGACCCTTCCAATTGTCATAATCAGCCAAATCTAATAACTTTGGCACCTTGTTGGCACTTCCCACTTTAGTTTCACTAATCAAAATGCTCTGGAGCTTGGTATTCTGACTAGCCATAGCTGCGTACATTTCAGACATGATTTCGAATTCTTAAGCAGCGATCCTTTTCAGCAAAATCACTTGCCGAACCTTTTCAGATAAGCGAACCTTCAGTCAGGCGAACCTTCAAACAAAAGAACCCTAAGACAAGCGAACCTTGATCCAAGCAAACCTTGAACCAGACGAACCTCTTTCAACCCAGACGAACCTTCAGACGAACTATCACATGAACCTAGGATGAACCTTGCACCCGAACCTCAGACGAACCTTGCACAGTCAACAGCGAACCTTGCTAACTCACCAGCGAACCTCAGCCGAACCTTGCAAAATAACTAACGAACCTTCACTAAAACTGAACGAACCTCTTCTGAAAACACAGACGAACCTCAGAAACTTTTCCATTCCAGCGAACCTTTTGTTCCAGTAACTCACAGGTTCGGCTCGCGAACCTGTACAACAAAATTCAAAAATTTTGAGAGGGAAACCTTCCAAAACTTTGAAAAATCCTTCTGAATCTTCAAAATAACACCACCAAATTGTGAATTGTTGTAATACAACAACAATTGATGATAAAACAAATCTCAAATAGCAATCAATCGACTAGAAAAGAAGAAACTTTAGCCATCATCTTCAAATCTTCAAATCACTTGAATTCTTTGATCATATCAATATAGAACTTCACCAAATGCTCTGATACCACTGTAGATTTGGTGAAATCTAATCAGGATCGATCTAGAAGCTCTATCAACTACAAGCACATGTGGAATCCATGTTTGATATAAAATGAATAAAAGAACAACAAGTAATTTCATAAACAATCTTCTTCTATTAATCAACACATGATTACATAAGTTTCTCACACAGAGAATAACACTCAGGTTTTCTGAATTCTGTCAAGTTCTGTCCAAAAATTATGAAGAATTCAGACAAACCTTCTATTTATACAATCAGCTGTCAGCCGAACCTATCAACAGCCGAACCTAACAACAGCCGAACCTCTAGGTTCGCCGGCCAAACCCTAGGTTCGCTGGCAGAACTCTTAGGTTCGCCGAACCTTCCTCAGGTTATAGGTTCGTCGAACCTATCAAAGCAATAGGTTCACCGAATGTACCTAGGTTCGTGGGCCAGATGAACCTATGCAAAACCTATAGCCGAACCTATGCAAAACTTTAAATAATTTACATTTTGAATAGCAAACTATTACAAATATGTACTAACAAAATGAAATCAGGTGTTGAAGATACATCTAAAACAACAAACGAGCGAGCGCGTTTCTAGGTTATTCAAGCGGTCTACAACACAGGTTAGTTCATTTCCCATTTTCTAAACATTTTTGTTTTATAAATGCGGGGCTGAGAAGCATGCTTAAATTATTTTCCTTGGAATATATTTTACCTAAATGTTTTTTTTTAAAATTTCTATATGTTTTGTACGTATAAATGTTATCCTGGATCATGTCTAGGTAAATTTTATACAAGTTTCTTAAAAGAATATCTACTTATATAAAAGGTGGATTGTTATATCATTTTCAAGTAAACATTTCGACCAGTCAATCAAACATTTTCAACGTAGCTATTTTCAACGAATCAAACGAAACAACTTTAATGGAACAAGTATTCAATGTTTAACGAACCTAGTGTTCAATGATGAACGATCAAGTGTACATTTGTTCATCGAATCCAGTATTCATTGTTCAACGAAACAAGTACATTTTTCAAAGAACCTAGTACGAATTAATAAATCATTTTCAGGGGAAAGCCTGGGAAATGTCAAAGATAACATGTGTGAAGAAAACTAAACGAAACAAGGGACGAACCTAGACGAAACAAGAATGAAACAAAAACCTACATTTCAAGAAGTCCTAGCTAGACTGTTTGATTTGTAGGTCACATGTTTGATGATATTTACAGAATCCCATAACTTCTAAGAACCTTTGATTGCTATACTAGTCTATTCGAGTTGACCAAGGTCCAATCATTAGGACTTAGCTTTTAATTAAATGCTTATTTAATAATTTATTTCAGCATTTTAATTAACTACCTCCACATGTTTCCACGTTTGCCATGGTGTTGTTCTGTGTGTGTGGTGAGCTTAAGGAATCAAGAGGTTTCTCCACATTTGACGAAGCTATCAAATTAAGGTGATGTTGGTTGAGAGTGAACGCTTAATTATCATTAACAACAATATTCTATGTGGTTCGGTATGTGGTGGGCTGGCGGCTGGGCTTGACCCTACGTATGCCCTATATATAAGCATACTTGACTGGATATTATAAGTGGTTGTTAGTGAGGTTAAGGTCGTCACTTGGTCAGGTTTGTTCAAATTCATTTTCATAACAAAACTATATGAATTCACCAACCATGTGTTGACTTTGTCTTCTTACATGTTTTTCTCAGGTGATGTACAGAGCTAGGTTAAGATTGTAGAATGCATACAAGGATGCCCAGATAGTGGATCTAGTAAATTTTGGAAGCACATATTTTTCTTGTAGACAGTGTATCAGTTTGATACATGTACGGCCACAAGATAGTAGACTGATGATTCTCTTGGATATGTTTGCTTAGTTAAATTAACAAACATGACAGTTGTAATTTAACTTTGAAACTTCTAGCTAAATATTATTGAGCTTTAGTTATTCTAAAATGCTGTGCTATGTATACAATCAGATCACTTCGATTATCACACAATATCGCACCTCGAGAATCTTCCGCCTGACGGGAAAGTCGATCCAGCCCGCCGGCTCGGGGTGTGACAGATGGAACCTCTTATGGTTATATAGACTCAACGGGAGTTCACTTCGATCCTAGGAGTCTAAGTTTAATGGGACTTGGATAACAAAGTCAGTAACTCGAGTATGCAGGTCTAAAATTAACTATATGAGAGGTTTAACAAACCTAATATACTAAGTATCATGACAACATAACATCAATTCAAGAACATAAAAAGGGTTTAGGCATGAATTTGCAAGTCTGCGTTCACATATAATCATGCCTATTTCCACCATCTTGCATGGCTAGATGGGTTAATGTTGTTTAAGCTATTCCCTTTCGTTGGTTTCTCGTCTTTTATACTAACTAACCATGCATTAGGGGGTAACAAACATTACATAGTAGGTATAGAATAACTAAATAATAACATAGTTTTTCAATTAACTGAAACAAATGTTAACAGAACCAAAGGTTTAATTGAGTAATACCATCGAGCGAGAGTTTCGAAAATCGCCTGACCCCAATCATCGGGGCTGAGAACATGTAACCTCTTATTCGAATGTTATTTCAATAAGATTTTGAAACTATTTTTAACTCATTGAATTCAAAACCTATTTTTCGGACGTGAATTCGAATTATACAGCTTTTTAATCAAAACCTAATGATAGCTTCAAACCTCAATATTGGAACTTTCTGACCCTTTGAAACTGGTTCAAAAAGGAAACAGACACAATTCGGGGAAAATTGTGAACATTTTATTCACCATAATCTACGTTTTCATGCGAATCATCAACAAACAAACACCAAGTTTAGTAGGGTGTCTGTCTTGCATAATTCATTAGACATGTGCAAGACATAATTCAAGGACGAATCAATTAAGACCCTTCACAAATCATTTAACATTAGTTGGCGGTTGCCAACCAATAGCAACGAATATAGTACTATTAGTCTGACAAACTTCTTACACCTAGGTCGGCACGTTATTTGAACATGTCAAAATTAATCAGGTAAGAGGGTTGGATCTGCGAGATGCAACTAACAAGGGCAATTCAGGTTTGGTTTGGTAAAAGATTTAATGTGTAATAGTGTAGACAAATGTCACTAATAAAACAAATCGATGAATTATCTTCGAGTTGCTACGTGAGTCGATTTTAAATTAGTGTTTGAATGAGTTTAATAATGTTTGAAGACAAAAGATGCGAGAAAGAAGACAAATAAATGATTTTTAAAATAACTACAAGAAATAAATTGTAGCTTTCAGGAGTAGACATGGAGAAATAGTTTCCAAGAAATTGTATAAAGAATTAATCTCCATGTAGAGTATAAATTGTGTGATTCCACAATAAACTCATTAATTAGAGATGCTAGGTTTACACTCAGTGAAAATATAATTAGAGAGTTTAACAAATTATTTGAAGAAGAGACGTGCAGAAGCGTAGAGTTCTAATTTCCAATAAAGACATGATCGTGAGTCACCGAAGGAATGGTGGGCTGGCGGCTGAGTGTTTTTGGTCTACGTAAGCCCTATACATAAACGACCTTCGATGGCTTGGAAAGGTGTAAGTAATGAGGTTTAGAGCGAACACTGTGCACTAGATTTCCAATTTTACAAACCGTTCATTTCAAATCACTATTTTCAATAACAAAAATTATGAACTCACCAACATAATTGTTGAAAATATTTTTACATGTTTCTCAGGTCACTAATAGGTATAAGTTGAATACCTGTTATGAAGCAAGTTAGTGGCCAAAGTAACATATCTAAATTCTTTTGCAAGAAATTTGGTGAAATCTTGTTAGCCACAAGATTCAAGACTTTTAATTTCATTCTGTAACATGGTTAAATTATTTTGTTACAACAAGATGTAATTTAAATTTGTTATTTTGAATGAAATGTAGTACTTTCTTATGTATCATGTGCTTTTAATACAATCTGATTTACCAGGTATCGCTCCCCAGGACTATTCTTCCCGACAGGACACCAATCCACCCTGTTGGCCTGGGTGCAACATTCACGGCTGTAATTGTCACACCCCCAAATTACCACTTGCGGTGTTAGACCCCTGGGTGTGACGTGGCCAGGATCAAAGCTCTTGGTCATATATAACGACTCTATATGAGTTTGAAAATATACAATTTTAGTAGTTAAATCGAGTTGCATTAATATTAAGTAGCAGAAATAGTAAATTGTAATGCAGCGAAAAATGTAAATTGTTTAAGACACAACATTGTTTAATAAAGACATAACAACACAAATAAAATATTTCTCAAAATGTTTGTGAATCCATGCAAGACCCTCATCCTTAAGTTCCATGTGCATCCTAGCATCATGCATTTAATTACCTGAGAATAAATGCTAAAACGTGTCAACATAAAGTTGGTGAGTTCACAGGTGTAAGTAAATTTAAAGCAATTGCGAGATATATACTGGATATGTTAAGTTGTAGAACAATGGTCCCGAGTGTATAAGATCATCCTACCAAAACTAGACTGTTAAATGCCTCCGCCAAGTCTATCGTGAAACTATGGCATATGTTGATATTACGCTCGTCCTGACCGTCAGTCAGAGTTGTCATCGAGCGGGGTTTGTCAGACCCAGTAGTACTACGTAATAATGCCTCGTTTGTTGTTCAACTAACGATAAGGTTGTGTGAGGACTTTGTTACGATATAAGCACACTCAAAAAGTTGTTTACACCATACCAGTCATACATCTAAAATAGTTGTGCATAGTATTCTCACGCCAATGTTTAAACAAAACAGTTTAAGAGTAAAAGTGGGGTTGTAAACTCACTTGAGTTTGGCTGTTGCTTTTTGTCGTTACGTGAACGGTACGTTGTTTGTCTCTAGCTGTTACCTATATCACATAGTTGTTGTGAGTTTGTGTTCACTGTTATGTTCGTGTTCGTGTGGGTCTCACTAGACCATGTCTGTATCCAAACAACTCTAAGTTGTTGCGTTGGCCATGTTTGACCGTATTTGACTGAGTTGACCATGTTTGACTTAACAACCCGTTGGTGATTCCTTTAGTTTCAGTGTTTATTCAATGTGTGTTAAGTGTCGTGTGTTACGTGTAAACACATAAATTATGTTCGATGGATAACTTACTGTTTATAGTTGTAACATTCGAAAATTTAATAAATAAAATAACAAGTCATAATGCTAAAATGTGGATTTTTAGTTATTGTTTTAAAAGTAATAAAGTATTTTTGTCACACTCGACAGGGGGTAAGTCAGAGGGTAAATGCAAAAGTAGAAAGTTTAAGTCAAAGTGATGGGATGTATCAATAAGGATGTCCTTCTAAATATATTAAAGACTCCAAAACATGTGATTTCTCTGTAAAGGGAAATGGGCACATAAGGGTAGGTGGCATACAAACAATTAAAAAAAAATCAAACAATACAGTAAAAAGATAAGATTTAGTGGCAAAAGAGTAAATAAAATGATATACTATTTCGGATAATCAAGAAATCACGCGGACCCTTAGTGGATCCGGCTGATTTCTAAAATTATTATAAAAAGGGAGCCACCACCCTTCTCCTTCATTCACAGCCAACCAAAATTTAGAAAATATACACACATCGATAATCTCTTTCTTCGGTAGATTAAAAAGAAAGAAAACCTTGTTTTCTTCAAGAACGGAAGCTGCGACGGAGCTTCCGACATTGCATATCAAGGAGAATTCTGATCGCATGTCAAGGTCTCTGCTTGGAGTCCCACGATCTCACTTCTGGGCAGGTAGAGACCCAAACTGGAACGCGCACAGGGACAGGATTTCTGTTCAGGGCGACGAGGAAGGGGAATTGTTATTGCATGTCAGGAGCTCCGGAGCTCTAGCAATTAAGACACCGCAGGAAGCTGCGGGGCCATCCTTAACCTTATGTTTGGATCCATCCCATGCAATTAAGGTTGAGGAATTCTTATTGCATGTAACATCTCTTTTCAAGTTCCTATTCTCTCAATAGGATAAGATAACGGGGATTTAGGAAATCTGAAGAATTAAAGGAGAAACCTTAATCTAAAAAGGAGATAGTGACAGAGGTTGGAAAGAAATGATACCAAGATACTGGTTTAAGGTTTGCCTAAATTGGACCGAAGAATTAGGTACTTGACTAGTGAACCGAACCAGTAAACCAGTGTATTGTATTTATAAAAGAAAAATTTGGAAGAGAAAGCCAGAAAGGTTATTTTATAAATTTGGGGAAGGTTGTATTAGATACTAATTTGTGAGAAAAATGTATAATTTTAGATAAGATATAAATTCTTCAAGTGTATATGTGATTTCTGTAAAAATTGTAAAATTCTGGAAAATATATTTATATATAATTTAAAAAGGAGATTTAGAAATTTTATCAAGAAATTGAGAAATTTTAAGAGGGAGAAAGTAAATAATAAATTAATTATGGAGAGAGAAAAATAAAAGTAAATAATAGTTTATTAAATTAATTTAAGAAAAATAATACAAGTATAAATGAGTGGTGAAGGTTAAGTGCGAACAAAAAGGGTATACTTGGTATCATTACAGAAGAATATTCGCAAAAGAAATTTAGAATACAACTAAGTATTAATACTTTGAATATTTGCGGACGACCAATTCGGGAGTGTGTACGAACAAGTGTTGAATACTTGGAACATTTGCGAATGACCAAACCGGGTATGTTTGCGAACAAGTAAATAATACTTAGAAAATTTGCGAATGACCAACCCGGGCATGTTTGCAAACAAGTAATTAATACTAGGAAGATTTGCGAATGACCAAAGCGGGTGTGTTTGCGAACAAGTAATTAATACTTGGAACGTTTGCGAATGACCAACCTGGGTATGTTTGCGAACAAGTAAATAATACTTGGAACATTTGCGAATGACCAACCCGGGTATGTTTGCGAACAAGTAGTTGATACTTGGAACATTTGCAAAAGGGACCAAACAAATGCGAACAAGTATATGATACTCATAATATTTGATGTGAGTAATCTGATAAGTGTGAACATTTGCGGACTATTGTATATCATAATTAGTATGATTACGAATAAGTAGTCACCTATGCTTACCTATAAACATAACTTTTCGAATGAACAACTCCGTAAGTAAAGAATCTATGCGAATGATGTTATAGGTCCTAAATACTTGTTTGACGGATAAAAGAAGGATAAATCAAGAAAATAACCAGGTGAGTTCTATGATGCTCTATTTTACTAATATCTTTGAGCTGACACATAATTAAATTTGATATTATAATTATGTAAAGTTTTTATTATAGTTGTGTTTTATATTCTATGCATATAACTTATAAGGTCGAATATTGTAGGTCTCATAGTATTGAGATCTAACCTATTCGCTCGGGGAGGAATAGCCCTGACAATGGTGATATTTATAGGGGGTTAGTTGATCAATTGACTGAAAGTGGCTAGTGACGACTGGCCTGGCAGAGGGAGAACATGATCCTAAGACAGTGACATATTTGTGAAGCTGTTAAACATATATTCACAACTTAACCTTATGTGATATAAGATAGTTCAAAAGTAATGTATGGGGTTATTAAATAAGAACTGTGGAATTATCATGTAAAGATGTTACAATATCACATATGAATATGTTTGAAATATAATAAACTTAGAACTCACCAGTTTATACTGAACTATTTTGTGTTATGTGTCAGGTGGACCTTCTGGAAAGGGGGACAAGGGAAAAGCCAAGATGTAGGGTAATGGTGAAGGTGGGCAAGACAACTCGTCAGAAAACCATGTTGATGAATAATCTCCACTATAATTGCTTTGAATGGCCACATTTTAACTCTTGTATTTTGTAAATTTTAATTGTGATCTTTCTTTCTAAAGGTTTGACATGAATGTATGTTCTGTTATGATGAATGATGAATATAATTCCGCTGCTTTAGTTAAATACTTATTAAATCATTCATATGCTTCGATTAGCTGATGAGTGGTGACCTTGGGAGCTGAGGCGCCACAATAGTACGTTTCCATTTTAGGCAGGTTTCTATTTCAAGCAAGTTTGCGTATAAAAATTACTTTTTAACACTTCTAGCATGCTTGTTTATCCTATATGATCATGTTATCACATAGCACATTGTTACAATTTATCACTTAAGCATATTTCTTATTTTAAAGTTACTAAATATAGTAAGTTGTCAAATTTCCTAAGTTTCAACATCAAAAATCACATAATATCTTCATATAATCATAACAAAACATTTTAAGTCGTTTATCACCATAATACATGCTCAACAGTCACATTTCATAAAAATCCCCAAATTAAAGTTACCTATTTTAGCAAGTTTGTAAATATACTCCTTTTTAATCATCATTAATCATCCTACTATATTTATAAGACCATTAACATCATCAAGTTGCTCATATATGACCAAAACCATTATGCATATATGTTATTCATTGTTAAAGTTTCCAAAATATAAATCTATTAACATATCTTTCATGTCATCACATCAAACACATCTACCTTGTAAGTATCATCTTTGCACTTAATTTATCTATTTTTGGAAGTTTAATGTCATATGGATGAATTTAACAGGAACTATTTATCTGATAGTATAATAAATAGTTGTTAACATCAATATAACAATCAAACGACCATCAACAATTTTATATGTATTCCTCTGGTGATTATTAAGGTATTAACCTACATCACGAGATGCAAATACACTTTTCCTACTCATGATGATGGTACCACAAACGGAATACACGAATCATTTAGATCATCATCCTATTACAGAAGGATTTTTCAATTCAACGTATATATTGATAGACGAAGTTAGAACATAAAAGTTCTTTAAGACTTTCAAAATCAAGAATTTTTTTTATTTTTTTTTCCAAAATTCCTTATCATATACAATTAATAATCACATCATCTATAAACACATATTACTTTTAATTACTTTCAAGTAATGCTCAAGAAACTTACACAATCACGTGCTTTTTATAACCAGTTCTTTTTCTTTATGTCACTTGTGTCAAAACGTTTACCGTTGTCTAATGTTGTCAGGTGTCAAAACGTTTAATTTTACTTAAGGCATCTCAAGCCTAAAACATTTATCTTTTAATCAATGATGGCATACCATCATAATATTTTATTTGACTTAAGGCACTCATGCCAAAATGTTTAAAGTCATTTCCCGCTCTACACCATCTTTCACCTAAGCCTGTACACCAACACTTTCTTGGTGCAACAAATAAAATTTATATATAGGGTATACGTAGAGCATACGCCAAGCCGCCAACCCACCACCTCTTCGATACACCATGATCATGTCTTTGCTTGTATCTTAGGTTCAAAACCATAACCATTTTCTAATGTCAATGCTTAAATGATTTCTTATGTATATTCACATATATGTACTTCTCAATTTTCATCAAGGATACTCAAAGTATCCTAACACATATATCATAACTCAAATTTTGTCAAATTTCTTTACTTTAGGACTCAAAGTCCATCAAATATAGTTTGCACATATTCAACAATAATTTAAGCATCTATATCACAATATTCAGTACAAAATTGTAGTGTGAACATTTCATTTATTATCAATCAATATACTAATTTACTTAGTATTACAATCGATTATTCATTTTTCTCAACACAAATCATTATTCACATTTCTATTATGTTTTTCAAGGTGTGTGGATTCTATCATTAATGCCACACCAATGTGGTCTTATATAACTCCCACACAAAATAAATCATCATGATAAATTTGTAGTTATGTATGTCCACACCACATGTAAGTCCTTTCAACTCAATATTTCAGTGTAGGTGTCTACACCACTTGTAGATCATCCTAATTCATATTTCAACTTTGATGTCTACAATACCTGTTGATCATCCCAATTCATATCCAGAAATACAGTTCAGTCAAAACTTTTGACAGAAAGGTCAGAACTAAAATTTACAATTCCAAGAGTTAGTTCTTGTACAACAAAATATAGCCATTCAAAGGCAATAACAGTGGAGATTATTCATCAACATGGTTTTCTGACGAGTTGTCTTGCCTACCTCCACCATTATCCTACATCTTTGCTTTCCTTTATTCCCCTTTCCAGAAGGTCCACCTGATACATAACACAAAATAGTTCAGTATAATCTGGTGAGTTCTAAGTTTGATATATTTAGAACATATTCATATGTGATATTGTATCATCATTGCTTAAAAAATTCCACAGTTCTTATTTAAAAACCCTATCAATCATTTTGAATTATCTTTGTATCACATATAACTAAATTGTGAATATATACATTTAAGCAACATTTCACATTAGTCACTGTCTTAGGGTCACGTTCACCTTCTACCAGGTCAGTCGTCACCAGCCACTTTCAGTCAATTGATCAACCAACCCCCATATAAATGTCACCATTATCAGGGCTATTCCTCCCCGAGCGAATAGGTTAAATCTCAACACTATGAGACCGACAGCATTCGACTTTTTAAGTTAGATGCATAAACTATAAAACACAATTCCAATACAGAGTTTACATAATTATAATATCATATTTGATTATGTGCCAGCTCAAAATTATTAGTTAAATGGAGCATCGTAGAACTCACCTGGTTGTTTTCTTGATTAACCTTCTTTAATCTGCCAACCAAGTATCAAGGACCTATAATATCATTCACAGTACTATTTAATGTTTTATAGAGGTTTTACGAATGTTTTGTTCATTTGCAAAGATTGTTAGCTTATATATTTTTTCATTCGCAAAGTTCTGTTTGTGCGTAATCTTTGGTAACTACTCATTCGTAATCATACTAAGTATGATGTACAGTAGTTCGCAAATGTTCACATTTATCAGATTACTCATGCGCAAATGTTCTGAGTATTATATACTTGTTCGCAATTGCTTAAGATCACTTATTCACAATTCTTCCAAGTACAATTTTACTCTTTCTAAAAGGTTTCATATAATTCGCAAATATTCTATGTACATTGATTTACTTGTTCGCAATTGTTCAGAATTATTCATTTGTAATTGCACCCAGTACTAAGTACTTTTTTGCAAATACTTCAGATTACTCATTCGCCATTGTTCTAAGTATAATCTATGCACCTTAACATGAATCTCTTAGGCAAATGTTGTTGTGATGATACCATGTATACCGTACTTGTCCGCAATTGTCCCTACTACTTATTTATACGTTTCTTATTTTCTTAATACATTTAATAAATTATTATTTATTTTTATTTTCTTTTCACCATAAATTAATTTATTATTTTATTTCTCCCTCTTGTAACTTCCCAAATTTCTTGATAAAATTTCTAGATCTCTTTTTCTTTCAATTTATATACATTTCCAGAATTTACAATTTTTACAGAAATTACATATATATTTAAAGAACTCATATATTTCCTAAAATTGATACATTTTTCCCGCATAAATAATATTTGTTACAATTTCCCCCAATTTTATAAAACAACCTTTCTGGCTTTTCTTCCAAAAATTTTCTTTTCCAATTACAATACATCGGTTTACTGGTTCGTTTCACTAATCAAGTACCGAATTCTTTGGTCCAATTTAGGCAAACCCTCAACCGGTATCTTGGTATCACTTCTTTTCCAGCCCCTGTCACTATCTCCTCTTAGGATGAAGGGCTTTTCCCTTAAACTTCAATTTCCCTAAATAGCCGTTATCTTCTCCTGTTTAGAGGACCAGAACTTGAAATGAGATGTGACATGCAATAAGAATTCCTCGACCTTGATTGCAAGGGATGGATGCAAAAAATAAGGTTAAGGAATGACCCCGCAGCTTCCTGTGGTGTCATAGTTGCTAGAGTGCCGGAGATCCTGATATGCAATAACAATTCCCCCTCCCATTCACCAAGAACATAAATTCTGCCCCTGTGCGTAGGGCTTAACAAAACCGGGTAACCGAGTGGAATTAAAGATACCCGACCCGAACCTGAATTCCGATTTTGAAGAAAAGGGGGACCGAAGACCGCATCTACAAAGTACGGTTAGGACTCCGGTGTTTGTGGAATCGGTTTGCCGGTCCTAAAAGAATAACCGAGACTGATTATCGGAGAAGATGGAGTATTGGAGATGGATCCAAATAGGCAAATAATGAGGTTGGCGGCAGTACCAAAAACCGATGTCGGCATCAGGTATCGAGATTTCTTCCGTAGAAATTGTTTACTCAAACACTTTGTGAAAATTTTTATTTTTGGATCTACCTTCTATTCAATGCGTAAGGAAGCTGCCATATGATTTGCATGAGAGGTTTTTGTCAATATGCAGGTATTTTTATGAATCCTACAAGGAAGATGCAATATTTACGTAGGGTTTACTGTTTAGGAATATTTTCCTTTTCGTGGGCCCCAGGTATTGTCACACCCCGAGCCGGCGGGGTAGGATCGGATTTGCCGTCGGGCGGAAGGTTCCCGGGGCGCGATATCTTGAGTGATAATCGGAATGATCAGATTTTTTACATTGCACATGATATATAAATGAGAAACTGCTAAAATAAAATAGAATTACAAAGTTAAATTACATCAGTTAAGTTTATAATTTAACAATGTAAATCTACTATCACATCATAAATCTTCTATCTTTTATTTGCACAAGATATACAAAATAAATCTGTATAATGATGCTTCAAAATATGCTCGTCCAAAAAGCTAGGTCCTCTATCTGGTAACCTAGTCCAAACAGATATAACTCTTCAGTTGACCTGCTCGTCACCTGAGAAGTCATGCAAAAATAAAGTCAACACAGGGTTGGTGAGTTCATGTAGTTGTATGAAAATGAATTTGAATAACCTGAATGAAAACCTTAACCTCACCATTAACCACCTATAACATCCGATTCAGTATGCTTATATATATGGCATATGTAGGGTCGAACTTACCGTCCGCCCAGCCACCGTCCCACCACATACTAAACCACATAATATATTGTTCCTGGTGATAATTAAGCATTTCATTCCACTACTTTGATTCCATAACATATGATTTATAGCATTTGATTACCCTGAAAATGTTTGCCTTGATCCGCGGAAGTGACAACTTTAACCTCATCACCAACACCTATGCTATCCAATCAAGTATGCTTTTATATACGACATATGTAGGGTCGAACTTACCGCCCGCCCAGCCACTGTCCCACCACATACCTGAACGGTTAGCATATTGTTGTTAATGATAATTAAGCGTTTCACTCAATTCACCTTCAATTTAGATTTTGATTTCGACAAATAGATTTACCTTTGATCTCTTGAGTTCACCATGTACTCATGATTTCCCAAAAGCACTTGTAGAAATATAAAATTAAATGTATAATTAAACAAATAACTAAGCATTTAAATACAACTAAGACATGATGATTGGGCCTTCTTTACTCAATCAATTAGACTTATTTGTTGGTGGTTGTCCAAGTTGTACCCTCTACACGTGACCCATATCAGGCATGACTCACAAGGAGTCTACCTGTGTGTGTCGAGGTTTTAATGATGCCCATATCAGCTTGACCCATTGGTCTACCGTACATGCCGGGACTTTATGGATATCTTTTGTCTCCTGATTTTGCTTGATAGTTCACGTTATTGCCCATATAGCTTCACTACAAGAGTATACTATTTATGCCAGGATTTTATGTGTTTTACACGTGGTCTTGATTTCTATACAACTGACATCCACCTTGACTCAAGCATTAATGATTTCATTAGGTTTTAATGATTTCATTATTTCAATGATTCACACACAGTTATGATTTCCTTGATTTCCTTGAGTCTCTTGATTTTGATCTTTAGAATTCCATGATTTCACATGTTTATAGATTTATGATTAGTATCCTTTGATTTACTGATCCACACACTGGATTAGTTTCCATTGCATTAGATCTTTAACTTTAGTTCTTTTGATTCCACTTTGAATTGAGATTCTCGAATTAGAACTTGATGGACTAAGGGTTTCTTTAGAGTTTTAGAATTAAGATATTACTCATAAGAGTAATTAATTAACTTGTAAGTTAATTCTGCATAGCGAATTTCCTAGACATGACTCTAGGAGTATAAACAAGCATATATAATAAGCAATTCATCATAAGTAAAAGCATTTACATAAAACAGTTTAAATAAAACAGTTTATGCATGCTTCTCAGCCCCACGTTCGAAAACAAAAAGGTTTAGAAAAGGAGCAATGAACTCACCTGTGTTGCTGTGCAAATTGTCTATCACAAAATGTGCGCTCGTTGTTGTAGCTTAGGTTTCTTCAGTTCCTGAGTTGTTTTTAAAAGAAATCGAATACGACAAGTAAACGTATTAGCCGTCGTATCTAGGGTTTGGTCTCGGTGTACAACTAAGTGTCCTAAGTACTAGTGTGCTTCTAAGAATTACTCTTCTAGTCTAACATAGACACCCCTTTCTAACCCATATCCCATAATTAGTCACCACAAGTCTTAATTAATATGTTTTAATCAAAATCATTTTAAGTTAAACCGTTAGTTTAGAAAATCATTTAATTTAATTTAACATAGTTTATAAACCACTTTCTTTTATTAAAATATCATTAACTTAGCTTAGATTACATTAATCATATGATGGGCTTTAATTATACCCATTGGGCCCACCTAGGCCTATTGATAGTCTTTGATTATTAATTGATCATATCTCAAAACCCTTGAACAATAAAACATAGATAACCAATTCCTTTAGTTTAATTGTCTATGTTAATAATAAATAAAACTAACACTCACCTTTAGGTCGTTGTTTTGTTTCTAGATGATTGGAATAATATCCAAGTACTCCAACCCACTCAAAAGATGTTATCAACCATTTTTACTTAGATCTTACATTGTTTAACCTAGATGGGTCTTTAAAAAAAATTTAGCATGGGTTTTGTATAGTAACACCTTCATTCTCACCACATGAACACACATAAAGTTTATTTCAAGCATGCATGTTATGAGGTCTTATTCTCACGCAAAAAACTTAGGTTCGTAGTCACCTAATGTTCCTTAGGTTCGTTGCTATCATCTGGCTTAAATGTCCCAAGGTTCGGCTAGTTTAAAGGCACATCCTAGGTTCGGTCTTCCCTAAGGCAGCGAACCTTTTTCTGGGAAACCCCTAGGGTTTGGCTGTGGTATTAGTTCCTTCTAACACTGGTTCGCTTGAAGGTTCGGTCAAAAGAGGATGGTTCGTGTCCATAGTGGTTCGGCTAGCTCGTAGAAGAAACCCTAGGTTCGTTGGCAACCAAGGGTTCGCCCCACTAAGGAGGGTTCGTGGCCATCTGGTTCGTGTAATGGTTTGGTTGGGTGTTTCTAGTTCGTGGCAGTTCAGGTTTGCCCTAGAGGAGGTTCGGCTAGTAGGACACAGGTTCGGCTGGCTCATGTAGGTTCGCCACCCACTGAAGGTTTGGCCAGAAGAGGAGCTCCCAGGTTCGGCCTATCTTCTTCTTCAGCTTAACAGGTTCGGCTCCTCGCAACAGCCACCATGTCCGTCCCCTATCTCCATTCAACGACTCTAATATGTTGTAGCCTTGGTTTTACTACATCCTAGTTGTTTACCCAAGCCTAACTCATGGTGTTCAAGTGTTTAGGCCGGCCAATATATCAATAAGTTGCTAAGAACGTAATTTATACAAAACCGAATACAAAACTAAAATTTTACCTCAAAATCATTGGATGTAAGCTTGAATTCCTTGTACTTTCTTAATCTACAAGAAGAGAAGGTCGTTTTGACTCCAAGAACACTTGAGTCCGATGTAGGATGGTTGAGTAATCTTAGAGATGGTGGTTTGAAGCTTTCTAGAGAGAGAGAGATGGAGGGAAACGAAAATAAGGAGAGAAAATGGGTTGGTAGAGGTTGTTGTGGTGTATTCAATGCCACATTTAATGTTTCAAAACACACGGTGGTTCAGTCTCGTTCGGTTTCGCGTAAAAATGTCGGTTTCTCGTAGTTTTCAAAACGAAACGACTCGGTTTATAACATAAGATTTCTAGATTTATTTTAAGTTTTGAGTCCTAATAAATTAACTAATTAACCTTTGTTTATTTTAAATTTTAAAAAATATTACGTTTACTGTTTAAAATAGGATGGTAGAGTTGTCGCGCGTATTCGTTTGAATCGTCATTCATACGAACACGACGATAACTATACTTCCCAATATTGTTTTTTAATTATCGGATATCATTCAGAACGTTAAACTTCTAGATTTATTCGTACAGATCGTCACATCTACGAATAATCCGTCTATTTAGCATTCACGTAATGACATCCGTGTTGTTTTGTTCTATAAAGCCTCACATACGTTTATCCATAACAAAATCCTAACACATAATCATATGATGGTTCTGTAATGTCAGATAATTATCTGACTCATAAACCGTGTTTTCTGAGTTTTGTTTCTCAAAAATGATTCTGAATTCACTATTAGATAATACGAAATGACAATGACTTATGATATTGAACATAACATACAATGAAAACACATAGTTCGTACCTGATCACTGTTCATAGCACTGTTGAGATCACTGTTCCGGTACGGTTCTGGCACTGATGTTATAGGTATTTTTGGTCATACGTGGGTATTTTTGGTGATAATTTTAACTTCGTTCCGGTCGTATAGATTTCGGGTTTCAATGGTCAAAGACTGGTACTCGGACCGAACCCTGTTTATATAACAAACAAGGACCGATTAGGAAACAAAACACATACAACTGGTTCGGTTTTTCAGTTATTTTCGGTCCGCTTATCGGGTCTTATCGGGTACCCGTAATATTGCTCACCCCTACCTGTGCGGGTTCCAGTTTGGGTCTCTACCTGCCTGGAAGAGAGATCTTGGAAGTCGAAGCATAGAACCTTGACATGCGATAAGAATTCTTCTTGATCGGAACCGTCGGGAGCTCCGTCGGAGCTTCTGTCCTTTAAGAATACAAGGTTTTTTCTGTTTTTAATCTACCGGAGAAAGAGAAATTATCGATGTTTGTGTTTTTCTAAATTTTGGTTGGATGTGAATGAAAAAGAAGGGTGGTGGCTCCCCTTTTTATACTAATTTTAGAAATCATCCGAATCCACTAAGGGTCCATGTGATTTCTTTATTACCCGAAAAAAGCATTTTTTTTTATTTACTCTTTTGCCACCAAATCTTATACTTTTATTGTATAGTTTGATTTGGTTTTTAATTTCTTGTACTACCTACCCTTACTGTACCCGTTTCCTTTTACAATGATTTCACATGTCTTAGAATCTTTTCTATAGTTCGAAGTACGGCCATAGTGATAATTCTCATCACTTTGACTTAAACTTTCTACTTTTGCATTTACCCTCTGATTTACCCCCCTGCCGAGTATGACAAAACACCTTTAAATAAAATAATTATTTTACTATTATCATTATTTATTTTATTGTTGTTTTTATCATATTTACGGTTGTTACAATTCTATCCCTCTAAATTAGAGTTTCGTCCTCGAAACTATTTACAGACTGAATAAGTATGGGTATTGTGCTCGCATCTCGTCTTCGGCTTCCTACCTAGCTTCTGCTCTTTTTCCGTGACCCCAAAGTACTTTAACCAATTTTACTCTTTCGTTTCTTAACTTTTTTTCTTGTTGATCAATTATTTGAGTAGGATGTTCAGCATCGTTCAAATTATTATCTACCTCTATGTCTTGTAAAGGTATACATCCTCATCCCATAAACACTTCCTTAGGTGAGACACGTGAAATGTTGGATGTATTCCCTTCATTTCTTCAGGTAGTTCAAGTCGATATTCAAGTTGTCCTACTTTTGTGATTACAATAAAAGGTCCAATGTATCTAGGACTCAGCTTAGCCCTCTTTCTGAATCTAATGAGACCCTTCCAAGGTGACACCTTCAATAATACTTTATCACCCACATGGAATTCCACACGTCTTCTTCTTTTGTCAAAATAGGCTTTTTGTCTATCGTGGGCTGCTTTCATTCTGGTCTTCATTTGTTCCAACTTTTGATTTGTAAAATTCACCACATTTAAATCTCCCAGCTCCCTTTGATCCACATTTCCCCAGCAAATCGGAGTTCTACATTTACGACCATATAACATTTCATAAGGAGGCATGCCTACAGTGGAGTGATAACTATAATTATAGAGAATTCTACTAGGGGTAAATGTTTATCCCAACTCCCACCAAAATCCATAGCACAAGCTCTCAGCATATCTTCCACCGTTTTTATAGTTCTTTCACTTTGACCATCAGTTTGAGGATGATAAGCAGTGCTCAAGAGGAGTTTAGTTCCCATCTGTTCATGGAATTTCTTCCAAAATCATGAGGTAAATCTGGAATCTCTATATGAAACAATTGACATTAGTACTCCATGTCTAGCCACCACTTCTTTAACAAATATTTCCGACAATCTTTTCGAATTATAAGATTCCCTAATTGGTATGAAATGAGCACTCTTCATTAATCGGTCTACTATTACCTATATTGTACCAAACCCTGGAATTGTCCTTGGTAACTTTGTGTTGAAATCCATTGTTATTTGTTCCCACTTCCATTCAGGTATAGACAATGGCTGCATGTATCCATTTGGCCGCTGATGTTCAGCTTTCACTAAAGCACATGTAGAGCATTTATTCACATATTGCATAACATTGAATTTCATTCCTGGCCACCAATAATCCTTCTTCAAATCCTGATACATCTTTGTAGCTCCTAGGTGAATTGAATATCTTGTCTTGTGAGCTTCTTCCATACTCTTTTTCCTCACATCTCCAAATCTGGGAATCCAGATCCTTCCAAAACGTGTCTTGATTCCCAATTCATTTTTGGATAACTTATCACTTAATCCAAACATTCGCTCTTCCTTAACATTTTCACCTTTCAAGGCTTCCAGTTTCATCTCTCTTATATGATCCAAAAATAATGAAGTTATTGTTAGTGCATACGATTTCACATGTATAGGTTCACTTCCATTTTTTCTGCTTAATGCATCCGCTACTGCATTAGCTTTTCCAGGGTGATATTGTATTTCACAATCATAATCTTTTATAAGTTCCAACCATCTTCTTTGCCTCTTATTTAATTCTTTTTTGCTAAAAGAAATATTTCAAACTCTTGTAGTTTGTATAAATCACGCATTTTAGACTCGTACAGATAATGACGCCATATCCTGATGGCAAATACAACTGCTGCTAGTTCTAAATCATGGGTTTGGTAATTGGCTTCATGGACTTTTAACTGTCGTGATGCATATGCAATTACCTTTCCTCTTTGCATTAAAACGCATCCTAACCTCAAATATGATGCATCTGAATATATCACCATATCTTCTTTTCCTTCCGGTAATCCCAGAATTGGAGCTTCAGTAAATTTTTTCTTGAGTTCATCGAAGGCTGTTTGTTGAGCATCTCCCCATTCAAATTTCACTTCCTTCTTTTTTAATTTTGTCAGTGTTGATGCTATCTTTAAAAATTCTTGAATAAATATATGGTAATAACCTGCTAATCCTAAGAAGCTTCGTATATCAGTGGGTGTTCTTGGAATTTTCCAGTTTGTAACTTCTTCAATCTTTGCAGGATCCACTTTAACGCCTTCTGCATTAACTACGTGCCCAAGGAATTTAACTTCTTTTAACCAAAACTCACATTTAGAGAACTTTGCATACAATTGCTCTTTTTTCAAAGTTTCCAAAACCTCTCTTAGGTGACAGGAATGATCCCCTTCATTCTTTGAATAAATTAATATGTCATCAATAAACACGATTACCGACATATCCAACATTGGTTTACAAACTCGGTTCATCAACTCCATAAAGGCAGCAGGAGCATTTGTCAGTCCAAACGACATTACAAGAAATTCAAAATGATCGTACCTCGTACGGAAAGTTGTTTTAGGATTATCCTCCTCCCTTAACTTTGATTGATGATATCCAAATCTCAAATCTATTTTTGGAAACCAACTGCTCCTTTCAATTGGTCAAACACATCATCAATCCTAGGTAAAGTGTATTTATTCTTTATGATCAGCTTATTTAATTCCCTATAGTCGACGCACATACGCATACTGCCATCCTTTTTCTTTAAAAATAGAACAGGAGCACCCTAGGGTGAAATAATAGGTCGGATGAACTCTTTGTCAGTTAAGTCTTATAATTGTTCGTTTAACTCTTTTAATTCCTTATGGGCTAATCTATAAGGAGTTTTAGCAACTGGTAGTGCTCCTGGACCCTAAACCCTAAACCCTTACTAAATCTATTCTAAATTCTACCTCTTGATCAGGAAGTAATCCCCTAAGGTCTTTTGGGAACACTTCGGGATATTGACACCCAACTGGAACATCATTTATATCCCTTTCTTTGTTGTCAGCATTCATCACATATGCCAAATAGGCAATACATCCAGACATCATGTATTTTTGAGCCTTTATTACATTAATTATTCTCAATCTATTTCTATCTCGTTCTCCTTTAATAACAATTTTTGACCATCTGGAATTTGTAGTTATATTGTCTTTTCTTTGCAAATTATTTGAGCTGTTCTCTGACAATCAATCGATTCATATTACAACATCAAACCCACCCAAGCTAATGTGCAGTTTGGCCTTTAATTGATGTTCATCTAAATTTATCGTACAATCTTGAATTATCTTTACTATCTTTGAGGTTTTACCTATAGATGTCTCTACCTCAAATGGTTGAGCCAATTCTACTTCTGGTTTATTCAAAATTTTGCTAAATACATAAGAAACAAAACGTTTGCTAGCACCATAATCAGATAATATATTAGCAGGTACTTGGTTTATTAAGAATGTACCCGTTACGACCACTTCATCTCTTCTGGCCTCTTCTGCCGTCATGGTGAAGGCTCTCGCGTTTGCTCCATCGACTTTCTTTGCATCATTCTTTCTTGGTTTGGGTCAATCTACAATTCTATGTCTCGTATCTCCACAATTGAAACACCCCATAGATTTATTCTGTGTACAATTCGGGGCAATGTGACCGGTTCTTCCGCATCTGAAACAAGTTATTGGGTTTGGGTCACTGTCTTGACATTTTCCTTTGTGAAGCTTAGGACATGTTTTGCTCCGAGTCTTAAAATTTCCCTTGAATTTCTTCCTTGCGTTACTCTCAGTTGTTTTAGAATCATCTCCTACCTCTGAAATCTTTCATTTCTCCCCCGGCGCTCTACCATTATCTCCATATTCCTCAATGAACAGTGTATGGCTTACATCAACCGCCGCTTTGAAAGTTCGCGGAACTGTTGCCAGAAGAGGTTTCCTGACTACGGCAAGTAAACCCTGAGTATACCTCCGTACTTGTACACTTTCTAGGGTTACCAATTGCGGAAGTAATCGCGCCATTTCATTTAATTTAGACGTATATTCTCTATGGGTCAATCAAGTAGTTGAAATACTTAAAAAGCTGGTTTCCATTCGATCCAACTCATTTTGCAGACATAAATTTTCTAGTACCCTTCTCTTGAGTTCATTCCACCCCATGTTGTCTACTCCTTGTCTTCCTATTGCTTGCTTGACAGTATCCTACCATAAATTGGCATTTGATACAAATGAATGAGTAGCGAATTTCACAGCTTGCCTCGCTCCACACTCACTGATATTGATAACTGCTTCCATCTCGTTAACACACTGAAAGGCGCCTATCGCGTCCTTCTTCCCATCAAAAGCTGTAGGACTACAACCTTTAAAAGCTTTATAATCACACCTACTACGTCCACGATTTCTTAGTCTTTCATCTTCTTCTTCTTCCTCAATTTCATACTCCGTTTCTTCTTCTTCCTCATCACTTTCTTCCTCTTCATGATCATTTTCCTTATCGTTCTTGTTTCCACCTTTTTCATGGGAATTCTTGTCATGAGTTCCTTCTCCTTTATCCTTGTTCATCTGGTTTCCTTGAATGCCGTCCTTATTTTCTTCATCTTCGTTCTCGTCTTCTACTACAACCACTTTATCCTTGCCTTTCTTGCTACTACATTCTCCGCTATTCTTGGGAACATAGTCTTTTCCCAATTGCTTTTTCACGTGTGCAGTAGTAGTATTTAGGATCTTTGGCATGGCAATCTTGAATGAAGCATCAAACTGAGAGGAGATCATTTTCTCCAGATCAGTAGCTGTCATTTCTCCAATTGGCTTGTTTTTGCTCGAATTCTTATCCCTTGTCTTTGTTTTTTTGCGCCCTCTACCACGTCCGGCCATAGGTAATATATTTGATACCTAAAATATTTACCTAAGTGTTAATCTCGGAGCATATATTCAAGTGTCTAATAAATAATAACATGGCCCATTGTACTTATTTACTATACAAATTAATATTTCAGTAATTTCACACTAGTAAATATACAGTCATTTATTTACCATAATTGTAGAAGACTCTTATGCATAAAAAATTTGAAATTCTTGATACTTACAAAGTTATGTATTGTTGCAGTAGCTAATTGCAACTCTTCACCTCTTTATAAATATTCAAGTCTTTTTAAATTTCTTTAGATAATTAAATCTCATATCAAGGTAAAGTGTAGGAAATTTGTTGTATTGACTTATCTCTTTTCAACTTTTAGTTGCGGTTCTGTTATTCCCAGAGAGTCCTGGTTTAAGTTTAAGTATACTCTCGTATCTTATTTCTCTTAAACCAAGAGCTCTCATACCAACTTGTGGCGTCTCGACTCCCAAAGCCACCACTCATTAGTTAATCAAAGCATACGAATGATTAAATGTGTTATTAACCTAAGCAGCGGAATTATATTAATCATTCATAATAATAAAAATAAAGTTCAGTCTAAACTTTTGACAAAAAGGTAACAACTAAAATTTAAAATTCCTAGAGTTACTTATTGTACAACAAAATATAGCCATTCAAAGGCAATAATACTAGAGATTATTCATTAACATGGTTTTCTAACGAGTTGTCTCGCCTACCTCCACCATTATCTTACATCTTTGCTTTTCCCTTATTCCCCTTTCCAGAAGGTCCACCTATCACACCCCGAGCCGGCGGGAACGGTTCGACTTTTTCGGTCGGGCGGAAGGTTCCCGGGGCGCGATATCGTTGTGATAATCGAAATGATCAGATAGTTTACATAGCACATGATAATTAAATAAGAAATGCTAACATGACATGAAATAGAATTTCAAAGTTAAATTACAATGTAACGTTCATAATTTAACCAAGTAAATCTATCCAAAAGAATCAATGTGTTCATATGTTGTATCTGTACAAGATATACAAAAGATGATTCATTGTTTTGCCATCCAAAAGTATGATCACACAAAATGTAGCTACGTCCTCTAAAAGTCCACTAGCTATGTTCTTGAATATGGGCGACTAAACTTGTTCGTCACCTGAGAAAACATCCATTTAAACAAAGTCAACACTAGGTTGGTGAGTTCATAAATATAGAAATTGGAAACCTTGATTTCTTCGCATGCACAATCACAATGTAATTTCTGTTACTTGTATGTTGTTTCTTTCACCCGTTCACCCAATGGCTTCTCAATAGTTATATCCACAAGTAATATATCATGCTTATAGTTATGCTTATATATAGGGCATATGTAAGGGAACCAAGCCCTAGCCAACATCCCACCACATAACTACTAGAACTCCACACTACTTGCAATACAACTATTGATATCCATCTCCATTCCACTTGTTCATCTCATTTGTTGATTACCTGTTGTATCATGTATAGAATAATATAATAATAGAGTTTCAGTTATCAAACCGAAGTATAAGGATATTATATTTACTTAATCTGCTCCTTGTATTATTCTATGGCTTGTGGGGTTCACTATTGATCACTTTTAAATATTAAAAGTGTTAATTAACCACTTGTGATATGTTCTCAAATTGCAACGCATATATCCTAAAAGGAATCCATTGTGATCCTCACGTAATCAGACTACAATGCATCCGATTTACCTCTACCACGTCGTGTGTTCTCATTGTTGTTAACAAAGTTAAATAAGAACTTGTCTTATTACTTCATGTTAACCGATGTGTGAATGATGGTGTTATCATGAAGATACATTATCATGATTATCATTCCAATTGTTCCATATGATCACCATGCTGCCATTAAGACGTGGTAAGAACTAGTCTTACCACCCTTAATCCGCTCAGGTGGTGGATGATAGTTGTCCATGTAGTCACCATGTTTCCATTAAGCCGTGGTAAGAACTAGTCTTACCACCCTTAATCCGTTCAGGTGGTGGATGAGAGTTGTTCCATATAGTCACCATGTTGTCACTAAGCCATGGTAAGAACTAGTCTTACCACCCTTAGTCCACTCAGGTGGTGGATGATAATTGTTCCATGTTATCTTGTATTATGTATTGAGTTGTAAACTAAGCGCTATAAGTACTTATCTTATTACACTTAGTTAACTCTAGTGTTGAATGGTATTAAGAAGATGTATTATCTTCAAATCATTCATGTGTTTTGTTGTTGTCATCATGTTTCTCTATGATTATCCCAATGTTTGTCCTTGTAAGAATAACTAGGTGTTGTAAGATCTACTCTTGCAACTATGTTATTCTATTTTGTTGATGAGTTATGAAATTATATTATCATATTCATCTTAGAATCCTTGTCATAACATGATCATACAAGCATGCATACAATGATAAACGATAATAAGTTAAACAATATTATCTAAATCATAATATAATCAATAAGTGAAACATTAAAACTTTTAAATAAATGAAAGTAAGCACGTTTCTTAGCCATGAGAGTTTAAAATCAATTAAGATTAAAGAAAAAGGGGCATATGAACTCACCTTGTTGTTGAAGTGGTTGACTTGGCTTAAATGAAGAATGCACGTGCTCTTCATTGAACTCGAGTTTGTTTTCTTGATCCTGTATTTATTTCACATTGTATTTTAACTTATATGTTATGATGGTAATTGATTTGTGTGCGTGTGTGTTAGCCCTAAAGTTGGCTAACACCTGCGACTCTTGGTCATGATTCGGCCCTTGTTTGTTACACGTAGGTTCTCTAACATTTGCTTTCAGTAATTTGAGTTTGTTATATGATAGAGGTTTGTAAGTTATGACTTAACTTCACGACCTTTGTTTGCTTTTATTTATTCATGAAAATACTAACCCTTGCCTTAGTAAAAGTTTTGTAATTCAACCAAATCATGAACCTAGATTTATAGTTACACTTACTTGTTGCTCTTGTCAATTTGAAGCTATTGTTAAATATTTATGTCCCCGTTAGTAATAAATTCCATGTATTTTTTTATTCCCTCATTTTTGTTCAAAATGTGTTTACATCACTCATGTGGGCCCAAATCTCATCACATGGACCGAACCAATTAAGATTGGGCCGCGTAGATAGGCTGGATCAAAGGAAATGCTACTGGGCCTAAGGTGGGCCGAACATTGTTAATCCCATGTATGGTTGGGTCGGAAAAGTTACTGGCCGAACGATATCATTAGGGGCCTCGTGATTCACACATGGGCCAAATTATTGGTCTTGGGTCGAGTCAAAGTGGCAATATAAAAGGGTTGGGCCGAATGTGTGTGCGTGGGCCGACAGAGTGCTGCTGGGCCAAGGGAAGTGCTGTTGCGCCTGCCGAGTGGTGTTGGCCGTTCAACCCAGCGAACCTGTTGGTTATTGATGGCTAGGTTTGTTGAGCAAAAGTTGATACAGGGTTCGCCGGTGGTTTAAGGGTTCGGCTTGGCTCTCATGGTACACAAGTTCGGCCAAGAATGCGTGCAGGTTCGTTGGTGGGTAAAGGTTCGGCCATAGTGGACTGCCATGAGGTTCGGCTGAGGATGCAGTAAGGGTTTGGCTAGTGCTTCCGCATGGAGGGTTCGTGACAGCATGATAGGAGCAGGGTTCGACTAGCTTTCTCATAGGTTCGGCCATTCCAATGCGGAAGGTTCACATGAAGGTTCGTAGTTTAGGTGAGGTTCGACCAGGGTTCGGTGGCCCCTGGTGGGGTTCGGCTGCGCAGCATGAGGGTTTGTGCCTGGTTCGTGAGACCCCAAGGGTTCGGCCCCTAAGACGCCCAGCTTTCTCCCGAACCTGTCGCACCTTCCCATCATCATCCTCTTCTATCTAGCTGATTTTGAATTTGTTTTCATGATGTTGCTATGCCACAAGTTATTCCCGAAGGTATTGTGGTTGTGAACGTGGGGTTAGGACAGGTTAGGAATCGTGGTCGAACAAGTAGCATGAAAACCCTATCTCCCGAAGTTTTCTCTTGATCATACCTCGTTTTTGGCCGGATAAGACTCCAGATCTGTTGTACTTCCTTGTAGAGGAAGTTGAGAGCTTCGCGTGGACACAAAGAACGTCCGATTTCATCCACAAACGAGTGAGGTATTGCGTTTTCGTTTCGTTGATCACGTCGCCTTCGGGCGTATTCGTTCGAATCGTCACCCGAACGAACACGATGATGGTTTTGCTTTCCGACTTTGGTTTTCTACTTTTTAGTCACTATTTCAGAACGTTAAACTCACATATATGTTTATGTGAATCGTTACCCACGCAAATACACTGTCAGTTCGATATTCTGAAACAACTCTGCAACATTGTTTTAAATTGTATTTCCTCACTGTCGGACTCAACTAAACATCCTGTTATCACATTGTTTTCACACTAATTTGTCGGCCATCTGATTCCTGTCATCTATGGATATCAGATCGCAACCGATTTGTTCTTGTTATTCACTTTCACACTGTTGTTTCTCTTGATTAGTTGTGTTAACTGTACTTGGGTTTTCACCTAAATACTAACAACTATTGTTTTCAATGAGTGTTGTACTTACGGCATTTTAGTTTACACATAAATACGTACAACTGTTTCTTGTATTTCGAATTCAGCTAATACAAGTACTGTTCACAAACATGTATTTACACATAGTAACTAATGAAAGTACACATACCGTACGGACTTGCCGGACGATCTGGTACTGGATGTCACACCACCTGACTCATAACACAAATAGTTCAGTATAATCTGGTGAGTAGAGTTTAATATATTTAGAGCATATTCATATGTGATATTGTATCATCATTGCTATGATAATTCCACAGTTCTTATTTAAGAACCCCAACAATCATTTTGAATTATCTTTTTATCACATATAATTAAATTGTGAATATATATATTTAAGAAACATTTCACATTAGCCATTGTCTTAGGGTCACGTTCATCCTCTGCCAGGCCAGTCGTCACTAGCAACTTTCAGTCAATTGATCAACTAACCCCCATATAAATCTCACCATTATCAGGGCTATTCCTCCCCGAGCGAATAGGTTAAATCTCAACACTATGAGACCGACAACAGTTGACATTATAAGTTAGATGCATAAACTATAAAAAACAATTCCATTACAGAGTTTACATAATTATAATATCATATTTGATTATGTGCCAGCTCAAAATTATTAGTGAAATGGAGCATCATAGAACTCACCTGGTTGTTTTCTTCATTTAACCTTCTTTAATTTGCCAACCAAGTATCAAGGACCTATAATATCATTCACAGTACTATTTAATGTTTTATAAAGGTTTTACGAATGTTTTGTTCATTTGCAAAGATTCTTAGCTTATAGATTTGTTCATTCCCAAAGTTCTGTTTGTGCGTAATCATTGGTAACTACTTATTCGTAATCATACGCAGTATGATGTACAGTAGTTCAAAAATGCTCACATTTATTAGATTACTCGTGCGCAATTGTTCTGAGTATTATATACTTGTTCCAATTGCTTAAGATCACTGTTCGCAATTCTTCCAAGTACAGTTTTACTCATTCACAAAGGTTCCATATCATTCGCAAATCTTCTGTGTACACTGATTTACTTGTCCGCAATTGTTCAGAATTATTCATTCGTAATTGCACCCAATACTAAGTACTTGTTCCCAAATACTTCAGACTACTCATTCGCAATTGTTCTAAGTATAATCTATGCACACTAACATGAATCTCTTTTGCAAATGTTGTTGTGATGATACCAAGTATACCATACTTGTCCACAACTGTCCCTACTACTTATTTATACTTGTCTTATTTTCTTAATACATTTAATAAATTATTCTTTATTTTTATTTTATTTTCTCCATTAATTAATTTATTATTTTATTTCTCCCTCTTGTAACTTCCCAAATTTCTTGATAAAATTTCTAGATCTCTTTTTCTTTCAATTTATATACATTTCCATAATTTACAATTTTTACAGAATTTACATATATATTTTAAGAAGTCATATATTTCCTAAAATTGATACATTTTACCGCATAAATAATATTTGTTACAATTTTCCCCCAATTTTATAAAATAACCTTTCTGGCTTTCTCTTCCAATTTTTTTTTCCATTTACAGAACATCGGTTTACTAGTTCGGTTCGCTAATCAAGTACCGAATTCTTCTGTCCAATTTAGGCAAACCTTCAACAGGTATCTTGGTATCAGTTCTTTCCGACCCCTGTCTCTATCTCCACTTTTGATCAAGGGTTTTTCCCTTAAACTTCAAGTTCCTTAAGTAGCCATTAGCTTCTCCTGTTGAGAGGACCCAAACTTGAAAGGAGATGTGACATCCAATAAGAATTCCTCAACCTTTATTGCTAGGGATGGATGCAAAAATAAGGTTAAGGAATGACCCTGCAGCTTCTTGGGGTGCCATACTTGCTAGAGTGCCGGAGTTCCTGACATGCAGTATAAATTCCCCCTCCCCGTCACCATGAATAGAAATTCTGCCCCTGTGCAGGTTCCAGTTTGGGTCTCTACCTGCCCAGAAGTGAGATTTTGGGAGTCCAAGCAGAGACCTTGACATGCGATAAGAATTCTTCTTGATCGAAACCGTCAGGAGCTCCGTCGCAGCTTCCGTTCTTGAAGAAAACATGGTTTTTCTGTTTTTAATCTATCGGAGAAAGAGAGATTATCGATCTTTGTGTATTTCTAAATTTTGGTTGGATGTGAATGAAGGAGAAGGGTCGTGGCTCCCCTTTTTATACTAATTTTAGAAATCATCCGGATGCACTAAGGGTCCGCGTGATTTCTTAATTACCCGAAATAGCATATTGTTTTATTTACTCGTTTCCTATCCTTTTACCCTATAGTTTGATTTGGTTTTTAATTGCTTGTACTACCTACCCTTACTGTACCCATTTCCTTTTACAGTGATTTCACATGCCTTGGGATCTTTTCTATGTTTAGAAGTACGGCCATAGAGATAAGTCCCATCACTTCGACATAAACTTTCTACTTTTGCATTTACCCTTTGACTTACCCCCGTGCCGAGTATGACAAAACACCTCTAAGTAAAATAATTATTTTAGTATTATCATTCATTATTTTATTTTTGTTTTTATCAGATTTACGAATGTTACAGAGAGAGAGTGTTGAATTCTTGATGAGAGACATAGAATGTTCAACTGATTATGGAGAAGAAGAAGTAAGAAAATGGAGTTTTATACCCCGGGTGTTTACTCGCGTGTTAGGTTTCGATTATTTCCATTCTATCACGTTGTTACGTTATGTTATGTTAATTTCTTATAGTTTCATTAAAATAGTTTATTTTAAATCTTTTTAGGTGGTTATTCTTGGTAAATATTATTTTTATTAAATTTTTGTTACTCTAAATGTTTGTAATAGTTTATTTTCGCCGTTTCGTCAGAAAACGTAAGTTACGCGCCTTTTCGTGCAGAGCGCTAACTGTACGAATATGATTGTACGTTCCACTTTCTGATTTGGTTTTCTATTTTTCAGTTGCCGTTCATGTAGCATCAGTGCCGGAACCGTCACCGGAACAGTGATCTCTACAGTACATGAACAGTAAAACAGGTACGAAACATATACATTTCAATACGTTTCAGATTCATATCATTTATCATTGTCATTTTTGGTTATCATAGAACAAATTCAGAAACAATTAGCAGAAACACAGTTCATAACAATGGTTCTTGAGTCAGATAATAATCCGGCAATACAGAACCATCATGTGATTATTTGTTTAGGATTTATTATGTATAAACGTATGTGAGGCCTTACGGAACAAAACACACGAATATCGTTATGTGAATGCCAAATTGACGGGTTATTCGTATAGGTGACGATCTGTACGAATATATCTGAAAGTTTAACGTTCTGAAGGATATTCTATAATTAGAAAACAAGATTGAAAAGTATAGTTATCGTCGTGTTTGTACGGGTGACGATTCGAACGAATACGCGCGACAACCGTACATTTCGATTTAAACAGTAAATTAATATTTTAAAAATTAAAATAAGTAAGGAGATATTAGTTAATTTATTAGGAATCACAACCTTGAATAATTAAATGATTTCTACTTTTAAAAGAATATCGTTTCGTCGCGAAAACTACGCGAAACGGCATATTACGTGAAACCGAACGAGACCGATGAACCGGGTGTGGTGAAGCATTTATTATGGCAATTAAATGCCATAATCACATTCACCAACCTCCCTCTCTCTCTCTAAGTCGTCTCCCTCTCTCTCTAAACATCCCAAACTTCTCTCTACAATTGGAAGCTCATTTCAAGCCGGATTCGAGCATAGTTGGTGTCAAGACGTTCATCTCAACACAAAGATTAAGGAAGTACAAAGAAATCAAGCTTTTACCCGTCAATTTTGAGGTAAATCTTCATTTTATTTTCGGTTTTAGTGAGTATCACGAACCCATTTCGTTTTGGTAGTTTGTTCGGTCTAAACACTTAGAAAACACATGGATAAACACATATGAGTAACTAGAAGGCTTTAGAAACTAACCTGTAACAGATTCGAGTTGAAATGGGATGAAGATGATACAGGTTCGTGGACCATCAGATCGGCCGAACCTTTTCGGATTGAAGGGGAGGGTGGCGAACCCTAATAGCCACGAACCTCTCTGCAACGAACCCTGCAACCCTCTGACTCACGAACCTGTTGCCAGCACCTAACCACCGAACCTTGTTGTAGCCGAATCTAGCTGCTCACGAACCCATGCAAAACCCACGAACCCTATACCTTTTAGCCGAACCATCCAAGCTGGCCGAATCCTTAGGGTTCGTTGGTGTTGAACTATTGGCCGAACCTTATAGATTGCCAACTTAGCCGAACCCTAGACCCACTTGTGGGTTGGACGAACCTAATCTAAAAGGTTCGCTGCTTGGGAGGGTGTCGAACCTAGACAACCTTGAAACCCTAGATTTCTAGCATGCATGAGGATAGGTAAGTATATGTGCATGGGATAAAACATGTGTTTGTGCATGGGAATGATTAATTGGCCATTCTCCTAAGTTTCTAATAAGGATTTGAGTTACATAAGTTGCATGCATGTATAAACATTTCGTGTATGTATGGGTTAGGGATATCTATGACAAAATAATACTTAACATACAATAACAACGCAACGTGAGTTGTTAATGGACATGAGATGGTCTTTTAACCGAATATCATGTTCATGGAATCATGAGAGTCAAAAGTTCACGTCTTGAAATCAAATAGAAGTTCAAGGATATTTAATTGGGCCAGAGTGGGCCCAATGGGGCTTAATTAGCCCAACACACATCAAATGTTTAATTGGACTCAAGTAATGATGTTTGATTAAAATGAAGACATTGTGAATTTATTTAAAACTTAGTTCAATACTTTTCTAAAATTTTGTTAATTTGAAATGTAATTTAAAATTTTCATTTGTTTCTTCTAAATTTAGTTAGTTATAAAAGTTAATGTAATATCATTGATTGGGATTTTGTTGTAAAATAGACAATATAATTGTCTGGATTTGCTCTAAAAACAAAGGAAACTCTGCCAAAATTTTCTAAAATATAAAAGAACGCTATTATAATTAACCACGGGAATTGGGATCATGAGAAGGGTAATTAAGATAGCTTAGATCTTAGATACACTTAGTACTAAGACACTTAGTTGCACACACAACAAGACTCAAACCTTAGGCACAACGACTACTACGCGTACTTATAATATTCAAATTCTTATAAAATAACTCAGGAAACGAAGAAACTTAACTTACATACAGGAGCGCGCATTTTGTGTTAGATCAAATTACATAGCAACACAGGTGAGTTCATTGCCCCTTTTCTAACATTTTTGTTTTAAAACGCGGGGCTGAGAAGCATGCATAAACTGTTTATTTAAATTGTTTACTTAAATGCTTTTAAATTTATATGTTTTACATATATATAAATGTTATCCTAGATCATGTCTAGGAAGATTTTATGCAGGTTTACTACTGATTTTACTTATAAATTAAGTGAATAATCGGATTTAAACTAAAAGATTTCAATAGATCAAAACATTTCAAAAGGATCACATCAAACATTTTGACAAAACAAGTGTGGGAGTTCAAGGAATCAAACTAAACATTTTGACAAATCAAGTGGGTGAATTCAAGGAAATCAAACCAAACATTTTGACAAAACAAGTGTGGGAGTTCAAGGAATCAAACTAAACATTTTGACAAATCAAGTGGGTGAATTCAAGGAAATCAAACCAAACATTTTGACAAAACAAGTGTGGGACTTCAAGGAATCAAACAAAACAATCTTTGCAAAGACAACATTCAATATTCTACAAACCAAGTGTTTGTTGAATAATGAATCAAGTGTACAATCGATCAATGAATCTAGTATTCTATGATCAACGCATCAAGTACATCTTGTGACAGAATCAGACGAATCAATACATCATTTTCAAGGGAAAGCCTGGGAAATATCAGAGATAGCATACGCCAAAAACATTGACGAAACATAAAATCCTGCATTTCAAGAAGTCCTAGCTAGACCGTTTGACTTGTAGGTCGTATGTTTGAGGATATTTACAGTTTCCCTAACTACTAAGTACCTAGATTGACAGACTAGTCTACTCGAGTATGACCAAAGGCCCCAATCATAAGGACTTAGATTTTATTAAATGTTTACTTACTTGTTTAATTGAGCATTTATAACCGTTTATACAATTGTGTGGTTGATCATATTGTGTGATGAACTTGTGAAATCAACATGGATTTCAAATGATTGTAATGACAGGGACAACAAACAGAAGAATTTATGGGATTGTGTTAAGGGTAAAAATGCTTAATTGTCATTAACAGCAGTGTCATATGCATATTAGTATGTGGTGGGATGTTGGCTAGGGCTTGTCCCTTACATATGCCCTATATATAAGCATACCGATGTGGATATTACATGTGGTGTTAATGAGGTTAGGGTCTTTACCAAATGAGGTTTTCAAATCATTTTCAACTACTAAAACTATATGAACTCACCAACCATGTGTTGACTTGATCTTTTTGCATGACTTCTCAGGTGACGAACAGGTCAATTAGGAAGTCATTTCTTTCGGACTAGGACTTCATATAGAAGACTAGTATTTTGGACCTGCATACTTTTGAAGACATCATTATACAATTTATTTTGTATATCTTGTGTAAATACAAGATAGTCATTTTATGATGTTTACAATAGATTTACATTGTTAAATTATAAACGATACTGATGTAATTCAACTTTGTAATTCTATTTTATTTAGCATTTCTCATTTATATCATGTGCAATGTAAACAATCTGATCACTTCTGATTATCACTCCCGATATCGCGCCCCGGGAACCTTCCGCCCGACGGGGACACCGATCCTACCCCGCCGGCTTGGGGTGTGACAGATTGGTATCAGAGCCATGGTTATAGAGAAATATAGGTCACTTATTTAAATGGTTTGGCCTAGACTATAACCTAGGGACCCTGCATGTAGAGAAAACATGATTTAGGAAATTACTTGTATACTGTCTCCTATAATTGATCATTGTACTAACCGATAACTTTATTGGTTATGATCAGAATGCCGCCGAGGAGACAGCCTCCCTTGATACAGCTACCACAGCAAGACTTGGCTCCACACTCCTCCACACCGTCTCCGAATGACTCTCCACCACCACCTCCTCCACCTCCTCCTCCCCCTCCCCCATTGATTACTCAAGCATCTGGTTCGGGCACAGCACCGACCATGGATCCTGCTACTATCGCTCTGGTGACGTTACTGAGTAGCCAGATGACAAATCAGATGAAAGAAGCAATACCGGAGATGTTCCTTCGTCTTCGTAATGAAATCCTCAACACTGGCAACACATCAGGAGAAGCCAGTGGAAATACTGGAGATTCATCTCATTACTCCTACAAGTCCTTTGTAGGATGTAAACCACCCAGTTTTAGTGGGTCTGAAGGCGCCGTTGGATTAATCCAATGGATTGAGAAGATTGAGGCAACATTGGATCTTTGCAGCTGCCCCGAACACCACAAGGTCCGTTACTCAGCGGGAACATTCAACAAACGGGCTCTGACCTGGTGGAATGGTCAGATCAACGCCCGAGGAAGAGAGGAAGCTATGGCAATGTCATGGGAAGACTTCAAAGCACTGCTGCGAACAGAATTTTGTCCCAAGAATGAGCTGCAGAAGTTGGAGGTTGAACTATCCAACCATGTGATGAAGGGGGCTGATCACATGGGGTACACTACTCGTTACCACGAGTTAGTTGCTTTGGTACCAGATATGGTACCAACTCTGGAGAAAAGGATAGACCGTTATGTGGGTGGACTTCCCGCCTGCATTCAGGGCATGGTTGTTTCAGCCAACCCTACTACTGTTGAATCTGCAGTGAGACTGTCTGGGAAACTCACTGACCTCATGGTAGCCTCTGGACTTCTAAAGAAGGAGGCTGAACCCAGTAAGAACAAAGCTGAATCTTCAAAGAAACCCTCCCATCATCAGAAGAAGAAACAGAAGACCATCAAGAACTACGCGGTGGCCACACCTCTTCAACAAATAGCAGCAACACCACAAAACCCCAACCGCAAACCTTACACTGGCACGTTTCCTCTGTGTGCCAAGTGTCAGTATCATCACCCTGCTGACACTCCCTGCAAGCATTGCACGGGATGTGGAAGAAAGGGCCATTGGGTCCAATACTGTAGGATGACACCTAACCAAGCAGTCAACAATGCTGCTTTGGCTCTTCCCCCACCAACAAATCATAACAATGGTGGATGCTATAATTGTGGCGAACAAGGCCACTTCGCGAAGAACTGCCCGAAGAAAGCACAACCAGCAGTTCAAGCACCACGTGGACGAGCTTTCGCTATCGGAGCACCAGCTGCACGCCAGGACCCAAATGTGGTCACTGGTACGTTTCTCTTACATGACTTTTATGCATCTATTTTATTTGATACTGGTGCGGATCAGAGTTTTATCTCTACCGATTTTGCATGCCAACTAGATTCAGTGGAGGAACAGTTAGACTCCCCTTACATTATAGAAGTAGCTAACGGGAAACAGATTACAGTTAGTACAGTTTATAGAAATTGCCCATTGACACTTAATGATCATACATTTGCCATCGATTTGATACCGATGGAGTTGGGTAGTTTCGACATCATTGTTGGAATGGATTGGCTTTCCTTTAACCGAGTGGAAGTCACCTGTTCTGAGAAGCTGCTTCGAATTCCATTGCCGAGTGATCGTGTATTGGAAGTTAGAGGGGATCAAGCAGAGCGAAGTGTCAAAATCATTTCTTGCATAAAAGCGTGTAAGTGTTTAAAGAAGCAGTGCGTAGCTTTTCTGGCTCATGTGGTGGAAAAAGAGAAAGACAAGAAGAAGATCCAAGAGGTACCGGTAGTGAAAGAATATCCTGAAGTATTCCCCGAAGACCTACCTGGTTTGCCACCTGCGCGACCGGTAGAGTTTCGTATTGACTTAATTCCTGGAGCAACTCCTGTTGCTAAATCTCCTTACAGGTTAGCACCTTCAGAGATGCAGGAATTGTCTAATCAATTGCAGGAGTTACTTGACAAGGGTTTCATCAGACCGAGCTACTCACCTTGGGGAGCTCCGGTCTTGTTCGTGAAAAAGAAAGACGGATCGTTCAGAATGTGCATAGATTACAGAGAGCTGAACAAATTAACCATCAAGAATCGGTATCCTTTGCCGAGGATTGATGATTTGTTTGACCAACTGCAAGGAGCTCAATACTTCTCAAAGATTGACTTGTGGTCTGGATATCATCAGCTGAGAGTTCAAGATGAAGACATACCGAAAACGGCCTTCCGAACAAGGTATGGGCATTATGAATTTATAGTGATGCCCTTCGGATTGACAAATGCACCAGCGGTTTTCATGGATCTCATGAACCGAGTGTGCAAGCCGTACTTGGATCAGTTTGTCATTGTCTTTATTGATGACATACTGATTTATTCCAAGACCAAAACAGAACATGAGCAACACCTTAGAAAGATCTTGGAGCTGTTGAAAGAAGAGAAACTCTATGCCAAATTCTCCAAATGTGAGTTTTGGCTAAGAGAAGTTCAATTTCTGGGTCATGTGGTCAATAGCGAGGGAATTCATGTAGACCCTGCCAAGATTGAGGCGATAAAGAATTGGGACACTCCAAAGACACCGACGGAGATACGGTCTTTTCTGGGATTGGCGGGTTTTATAGAAGGTTTATCTCAAACTTTTCTAAAATAGCTTTGCCTCTCACTAAGCTAACTCAGAAGAGTGAACCGTTTGTCTGGGAGCAGAAACAAGAGGATGCTTTTCAGACCTTGAAACAGAAATTATGTGATCCTCCAATTCTATCTCTCCCAGAAGGCTGTGATGATTTTGTTGTATACTGTGATGCTTCCCATCAGGGACTTGGTTGTGTGTTAATGCAACGGGACAAAGTCATAGCCTATGCATCAAGACAGTTAAAGATTCATGAGAAGAATTACACTACTCATAATCTTGAACTGGGAGCTGTAATCTTCGCGTTGAAGATTTGGAGACATTATTTATATGGCACCAAGTGTACCATATTCACTGATCACAAGAGTCTGCAACACATCTTTGATCAGAAGGAGCTCAACATGCGACAACGCCGTTGGGTTGAACTTCTGAACGATTATGATTGTGTAATTAAGTATCATCCGGGAAAGGCGAACGTTGTAGCTGATGCCTTGAGCCGGAAAGAACGGGTCAAACCCCTACGTGTTAGAGCAATGGGGATAACCATGCAGACCAGTTTAAGTGACAAGATTATCCAAGCACAACAAGAAGCACTTGACCGAGGTAATTTGAAGAAGGAACTTGATTGCGGAGCAGAGAAACAGTTTGACACGAAGCCTGATGGAATGATCTACTACCGAGAACGTTTATGGATCCCGGCGGTGGATGAATTGAGAAGACTTATCTTCAATGAAGCACACAAGACTAAGTACTCTGTCCATCCGGGCGCTGATAAAATGTACCAAGACTTGCGTGGATTTTATTGGTGGCCTGGAATGAAGAAAGACATAGCCGAGTATGTCGGTCAGTGTCTGACGTGTGCGAAGGTAAAGGCGGAACATCAGAGACCGTCTGGTCTACTGGAACAGCCTGAGATTCCGCTCTGGAAGTGGCAACAAATAGCTATGGATTTCATTACCAAGCTACCCCGCACTTCCAGTGGTCATGATACAATTTGGGTGATCATTGATCGTTTAACAAAATCTGCTCATTTCTTGCCCATGCGTGAGAACTTCACCATGGATAAACTGGCAAGATTATACATCAACGAGATAGTGGTACGCCACGGTGTGCCATTGTCTATTATTTCTGATCGAGACAGCAGATTCACATCAAGATTCTGGCAATCTTTACAGAAATCTCTAGGGACACAGTTAAATCTGAGTACAGCTTACCACCCACAAACGGATGGTCAAAGTGAACGTACTATTCAAACCCTAGAGGACATGTTAAGGACCTGTGTATTGGACTTCGGTGGGAATTGGGACTCCCATTTGCCACTAATCGAGTTCTCCTACAACAACAGTTATCACAGCAGTATCGGATGTGCACCGTTCGAGGCTCTCTATGGCCGGAAATGTCGATCACCGATCTGTTGGACTGAAATTGGAGACAACCGGATAACGGGGCCAGAACTAATTCAAGAAACCACTGACAAGATAGCTCGGATTCAAAGAAGACTACAAGCAACAAGGAGCAGACAAAAGAGCTACGCCGACAAACGGCGCAAGCCGTTGGAATTCCAAGTGGGAGATCGTGTAATGTTGAAGGTATCTCCATGGAAAGGCGTTGTACGCTTTGGAAAGAAAGGCAAATTAGCACCACGATACGTAGGACCGTTCGAGATCATCGAGCGTATTGGTCCTGTAGCTTATCGACTGAGATTACCGGATGAACTCAGTGGTGTGCACGATGTGTTCCACGTCTCCAACCTGAAGAAATGCCTTGCTGACGAGTCTCTCGTCATTCCAATTGAAGAGATTCAAGTCGATGAACAGTTACATTTCCTTGAAGAACCTTTAGAGATTATAGATCGCAAGGTTAAACAACTGAGGCGAAGCTGTATTCCTATTGTAAAGGTTCGATGGAATTCAAGACGCGGGCCCGAGTTCACTTGGGAACGTGAAGATCACATGAAGTTAAAGTACCCCCAGTTGTTTGAAGAGGAAGCTGTACCTGATAACAACTCTTAAATTTCGGGACGAAATTTCTCTAACAAGGGGAGACTGTAACATCAGTGCCGGAACCGTTACCGGAACAATGATCTCTACAGTACATGAACAATAAAACAGGTACGAATCATATACATTTCAGTACGTTTCAGATTCATATCATTTATCATTGTCATTTTGGGTTATCATAGAACAAATTCAGAAACATTTAGCAGAAACACAGTTCATAACAATGGTTCTTGAGTCAGATAATAATCCGGCAATACAGAACCATCATGTGATTATTTGTTTAGGATTTATTATGTATAAACGTATGTGAGGCCTTACGGAACAAAACACACGAATATCGTTATGTGAATGCTAAATTGACGGGTTATTCGTATAGGTGACGATCTGTACGAATATATCTGAAAGTTTAACGTTCTGAAGGATATTCTATAATTAGAAAACAAGATTGAAAAGTATAGTTATCGTCGTGTTTGTACGGGTGACGATTCGAACGAATACGCGCGACAACCGTACATTTCGATTTAAACAGTAAATTAATATTTTAAAAATTAAAATAAGTAAGGAGTTATTAGTTAATTTATTAGGAATCACAACCTTGAATAATTAAATGATTTCTACTTTTAAAATAATATCGTTTCGTTGCGAAAACTACGCGAAACGGCATATTACGTGAAACCGAACGAGACCGATCAACCGGGTGTGGTGAAGCATTTATTATGGCAATTAAATGCCATAATCACATTCACCAACCTCCTTTTCTCTCTCTAAGTCGTCTCCCTCTCTCTCTAAACATCCCAAACTTCTCTCTACAATTGGAAGCTCATTTCAAGCCGGATTCGAGCATAGTTGGTGTCAAGACGTTCATCCTGAACACAAAGATTAAGGAAGTACAAAGAAATCAAGCTTTTACCCGTCGATTTTGAGGTAAATCTTCATTTTATTTTCGGTTTTAGTGAGTATCACGAACCCATTTCGTTTTGGTAGTTTGTTCGGTCTAAGCACTTAGAAAACACATGGATAAACACATATGAGTAACTAGAAGGCTTTAGAAACTAACCTGTAACAGATTCGAGTTCAAATGGGATGAAGATGATACAGGTTCGTGGACCATCAGATCGGCCGAACCTTTTCGGATTGAAGGGGAGGGTGGCGAACCCTAATAGCCACGAACCTCTCTGCAACGAACCTAGCAACCCTCTGACTCACGAACCTGTTGCCAGCACCTAACCACCGAACCTTGTTGTAGCCGAATCTAGCTGCTCACGAACCCATGCAAAACCCACGAACCCTATACCTTTTAGCCGAACCATCCAAGCTGGCCGAATCCTTAGGGTTCGTTGGTGTTGAACTATTGGCCGAACCTTATAGATTGCCAACTTAGCCGAACCCTAGACCCACTTGTGGGTTGGACGAACCTAATCTAAAAGGTTCGCTGCTTGGGAGGGTGTCGAACCTAGACAACCTTGAAACCCTAGATTTCTAGCATGCATGAGGATAGGTAAGTATATGTGCATGGGATAAAACATGTGTTTGTGCATGGGAATGATTAATTGGCCATTCTCCTAAGTTTCTAATAAGGATTTGAGTTACATAAGTTGCATGCATGTATAAACATTTCGTGTATGCATGGGTTAGGGATATCTATGACAAAATAATACTTAACATACAATAACAACGCAACGTGAGTTGTTAATGGACATGAGATGGTCTTATAACCGAATATCATGTTCATGGAATCATGAGAGTCAAAAGTTCACGTCTTGAAATCAAATAGAAGTTCAAGGATATTTAATTGGGCCAGAGTGGGCCCAATGGGGCTTAATTAGCCCAACACACATCAAATGTTTAATTGGACTCAAGTAATGATGTTTGATTAAAATGAAGACATTGTGAATTTATTTAAAACTTAGTTCAATACTTTTCTAAAATTTTGTTAATTTGAAATGTAATTTAAAATTTTCATTTGTTTCTTCTAAATTTAGTTAGTTATAAAAGTTAATGTAATATCATTGATTGGGATTTTGTTGTAAAATAGACAATATAATTGTCTGGATTTGCTCTAAAAACAAAGGAAACTCTGCCAAAATTTTCTAAAATATAAAAGAACGCTATTATAATTAACCACGGGAATTGGGATCATGAGAAGGGTAATTAAGATAGCTTAGATCTTAGATACACTTAGTACTAAGACACTTAGTTGCACACACAACAAGACTCAAACCTTAGGCACAACGACTACTACGCGCACTTATTATATTCAAATTCTTATAAAATAACTCAGGAAACGAAGAAACTTAACTTACATACAGGAGCGCGCATTTTGTGTTAGATCAAATTACATAGCAACACAGGTGAGTTCATTGCCCCTTTTCTAACATTTTTGTTTTAAAACGCGGGGCTGAGAAGCATGCATAAACTGTTTATTTAAATTGTTTACTTAAATGCTTTTAAATTTATATGTTTTACATATATATAAATGTTATCCTAGATCATGTCTAGGAAGATTTTATGCAGGTTTACTACTGATTTTACTTATAAATTAAGTGAATAATCGGATTTAAACTAAAAGATTTCAATAGATCAAAACATTTCAAAAGGATCACATCAAACATTTTGACAAAACAAGTGTGGGAGTTCAAGGAATCAAACTAAGCATTTTGACAAATCAAGTGGGTGAATTCAAGGAAATCAAACCAAACATTTTGACAAAACAAGTGTGGGAGTTCAAGGAATCAAACTAAACATTTTGACAAATCAAGTGGGTGAATTCAAGGAAATCAAACCAAACATTTTGACAAAACAAGTGTGGGACTTCAAGGAATCAAACAAAACAATCTTTGCAAAGACAACATTCAATATTCTACAAACCAAGTGTTTGTTGAATAATGAATCAAGTGTACAATCGATCAATGAATCTAGTATTCTATGATCAACGCATCAAGTACATCTTGTGACAGAATCAGACGAATCAATAAATCATTTTCAAGGGAAAGCCTGGGAAATATCAGAGATAGCATACGCCAAAAACATTGACGAAACATAAAATCCTGCATTTCAAGAAGTCCTAGCTAGACCGTTTGACTTGTAGGTCGTATGTTTGAGGATATTTACAGTTTCCCTAACTACTAAGTACCTAGATTGACAGACTAGTCTACTCGAGTATGACCAAAGGCCCCAATCATAAGGACTTAGATTTTATTAAATGTTTACTTACTTGTTTAATTGAGCATTTATAAACGTTTATACAATTGTGTGGTTGATCATATTGTGTGATGAACTTGTGAAATCAACATGGATTTCAAATGATTGTAATGACAGGGACAACAAACAGAAGAATTTATGGGATTGTGTTAAGGGTAAAAATGCTTAATTGTCATTAACAGCAGTGTCATATGCATATTAGTATGTGGTGGGATGTTGGCTAGGGCTTGTCCCTTACATATGCCCTATATATAAGCATACCGATGTGGATATTACATGTGGTGTTAATGAGGTTAGGGTCTTTACCAAATGAGGTTTTCAAATCATTTTCAACTACTAAAACTATATGAACTCACCAACCATGTGTTGACTTGATCTTTTTGCATGACTTCTCAGGTGACGAACAGGTCAATTAGGAAGTCATTTCTTTCGGACTAGGACTTCATATAGAAGACTAGTATTTTGGACCTGCATACTTTTGAAGACATCATTATACAATTTATTTTGTATATCTTGTGTAAATACAAGATAGTCATTTTATGATGTTTACAATAGATTTACATTGTTAAATTATAAACGATACTGATGTAATTTAACTTTTTAATTCTATTTTATTTAGCATTTCTCATTTATATCATGTGCAATGTAAACAATCTGATCACTTCTGATTATCACTCCCGATATCGCGCACCGGGAACCTTCCGCCCGACGGGGACTCCGATCCTACCCCGCCGGCTCGGGGTGTGACAGTTCAGAACGTTAAACTTACAGATATGTTTGTGTGAATCGTCACCCATCCAACACTTTGTCCGTTCATCGTTCGTAAACGATACTGAACTGTTGTTTGAATAGTACATTCTCACAAACGGACTCTACTAATCCTAACTGTTTTCACATTGTTATGAATAGTTTCACATTGTTTTCTCACTAAATTGTTGGCCCATGTGAATCTTGTTATTTGTGGATATCAGATCGCAACCGATTTGTATTTGTCATTTCTTTTCAATCTGTTATTTCACATGTATTGTTGTATATTTATATTTCAATTCTCATCGAAATATATACTACTGTTAATTGTTTCCACTAAATAGTTATGACACACTGTTTATCACATAGTATTTACACACAGTTACGAGTGAAAGCACACATACTGTACGGATTTTACCGGACGGTAAGGTACCAGTTGTCACAAGGATATTCAGATATCTAAAAGGTATTTCTGTACTTGGTATTTGGTATCCTGCGAATCAACCTTGTAAGCTTGTCGTCTTTTCAGATAGTGATTATGCAGGATGCTCTCTCACAAGGAAGTCAACCTCCGGAAGATGCCAGTTCTTTGCAAACTGCTTAGTTTCATGGCAAAGCAAGAAACAAACCTTCGTGTCCAATTCAAGTGCTGAGGCTGAATACATTGCAGCAGCATATTACACCGTATAAGTTTTGTGGCTGCAATACCAATTGCTGGACTTTGGAATAACAGAACTAAAAACTCCTCTTTTGACAGTGAAGCTGCCCAAAACATAATAAAGAATCCTATCTATCATTCTAAAACTAAACACATAGAAATAAGACATCACTTCATAAAAGACTGTTTTGAAAAAGGACTAATTGTAACAGAACATGTTTCTACAAGGGAGAAACACTGATAAAATAACCTTCATTTATTTTTTCAGTGGTTACCCCTAACCACTGATAGACTATAGTGGATATACAGTTGTTGTAATCCACTTCTTTTATCCTTCCATGGTTGTTCAACTTCCGTTGTTACATACTGCTTTTATCCTAGGTTTGTGATGGCTTGCCTATTTGCTGAAATAAACATTGTTTGTCATATTGCCCCTTTACCTAGTTTCAAGGCCATTGACAAAAAACCTTTGCAATGTTAAATACTAATATAAAGGTACTGGATGACACTGAGGACATAACCGTTCCATGTCAACCCACATCCACCTCCTCTTCCACACATGTTAGGGTACCGTCCAAAAGAAAGCAATCAACCAAAACCCCTAACCTTAATAAGCCCAAAAAGACTGTTCAGGAAGATGAGATCCCTGAACAAGTCCCTGTCCCTACTGGACAAGAAGATCCATCTGTCCCATCCTCACAGGTGGATCCTGAATCTCATATCCATCTAGCTCCTCATTAATCCTCTCAATAGGATGATGTTGTAATCCAAAGGGATCCCCCACAAACCACTGAAGTATCACTTTATACTCATATGGAAGTTCCCTCTCCCAGGGACACTCAAGTTTCTTCACCTCAAACAAGCCACTGACTCTATTACCCAGATTCTCCAAGAGATTGATTCTGCTCTTGAAGCTATTGGTTCTCCTCTCACCACAACACTTGAGGAACAGCCCCTTCAAACCAAAGTTCAAGACCATCAATCTGTAATTCATAGAGAAGAGGATCCAATCTGGGTGTCAATTCCATCTAGACATCAAGATCGTGTATTTGGAGCATCCACTCCACATGAGAGCCCAAAGGGTCTTCATTTGGATGGAGCAGGAAATAAGACTCCATTTACGACAATGGCTAATGAAGTTCCTGAAACTGAGGCCAAAAATCCCCAGTACCAAGAAAAAGGGGTGCATGTAGATCCTGAGATGGACTCAGGTCATGTTAAAACTGACATACCAGTCAGGGTTCGGATGATATCCTTAAACGGATTGACGAATTAAACCTTAAACTTCAGGAAATAACGGCCAGTGTGTCAAATATTCAGGCTGATGTGGCCAAACTCACTGAGTTGGTCACAAAAGTCTTGAATGACGAAGTCCTGCAACCCAAATCTAACCCAATACAGGCACCGTCTCTTGAAGGTCTCTCAAAGACTACAACCACTCCCACTGTTCCCACCTTTTCTCCCCATGTTCTTCAATAAGTGTTCAACCCACTTCTCACCACCCACCTTACAAATTTCTTTACAAACTTTGCCCAAGATTTCTTTCACACCCAATCTTCCCAAATGGATCCACTGAAAGTTTCAGTAGATTCCAAAATTAACTCTCTTAAACATGAAGTAGAAAATCATAAACTTAACCTGCATTCTCTCATAGGTATTGCTCCTCCTCCCCCTTGGTTCAAAGAATAGGTTGATGAAGCGAAAAATGAAGGAAACTGAAAAGCTTATGTCCGAAGCTCAAGCAGCCAAAAGCGCTCTAGTTGAATCAGAACAAAAGAAGCTAAAAGTTTTGAAAATAAAAACTCAAGAGGCACTTCTCAAGGCCACCCTGGATCAACAGTTTGTAAAGGCAGCAGCAAGAGCTAGCCTTGAACAAAAGCTGAAAGAAATAGCTTCTCAAATGGAGACTAGAGCTTCTGGGGTTGTCAGCAAACCCAAGTCACATAACAAGTTCAAACTAAGCCAAATCAAACTTCCTCCTCACCTGAACATACCACTAAACAAACCTCTCCTACAAAGTCCACTTATCCTCCTCATACAAAATCCAAGAGAGAAACCTCACCTGCTCTATCTCCCAATTCTTGTTCTCAAACCCTCCTGGATTTATCCAGAGAAACCTCACCTTCTTACACCCTTCTTGACTATTCCAAAAATTAATCAAAAACCCAGACCACTCATCACTCGGTCTTTCACAAGAAGGAAAAAGAGTGTAGCCAGAAAGTCCAAAACACCCACAGCCAAACCAAATAAACCCTTAAGTCCCATACCAGAGTTATACTCTGACTCAAATGATAATCTGCCTATATCATCTATAAGGCCAAGAAAAAGAAGGCTTAGATTGGCAGATGATGATGAGTCTGATCTTAATCCAACCAAAATCACTAAGGTTCCCTCTCTAGTAAAACGACATGTGGCTGCGGCTAGTAAACATCAAGCTTCCCCTCCAAGAGAATCTTACTCCCTAAATAGGCACATCCCTTAAACTAAAGAAATTTAGAAGCAAATAAATGAAGATAATGAAAGGGAGAAAAAGTCTAGGCTGATCTTGAAGCAATTGGCTTTGAAGGAGAAGAACTGATCAAGGCATATCAGGATTGTATAAACCTGATTGATCAGAAACAAGACAAAGCTTATCATGCTGAGAGGAAGAACATTATAAAGTTCTTGTTTAATGAAGGAATGTACAAAGTAGAAACCTTCATGAATTGGAATATCACAAGCCTGAGAAAGGAAACTGAAGTCCTTTCCATAAGAAAAAAGGAAGAAAGTAAAAAGAAGAAGACTGCTGAATAGAGGAAAATAATAAAGCATATCCTTTTCCAAAATGCTTGGGAATCAAGGAACAACATCATGAGATGGAAAGATAAAGTTTTGTTTGATGAATGGTCAAAGTTCAAAAGGGTTTACACTGATCACCCTGAACTTTGGCAAGAGTCTCTCCCTTCTTCCACAACTTTGATGTCCTCTGGAGCTTCACAGACCAAGGAAGACGCACCTAATTCAATAATTGATCAATTGCTGGATAACTCTCTAGTAATAACTGATGATGGTCATCCATCCTTAGATGGCAAGCTCAATCCATGGATAGACATTGAAGAAGAATTCAAACCTGTCCTGTTGGAAGACTTTGAATCTCGTCAGCATGCAGTGCTCAAAAAGGTGCTTGACTCGAGAGATCAAATCAAAAGAAGAGAGATCATACATTGGCCTTATTCATATGTTCCCAATCTTCCTATAGCTCCTCCATCTCAAACACAACCTCTTAAACTTGATCATCCTAGATCTGGAATCAAAAGGTGGTTCTTCGATAAACTTTCTAACTCCATAACCATCGAAAGACTCAATGGGTCAAGAACCTCCTCTACAAACTGGAATTCTATCTTGAACCTCTCAAAGAGTGCTCTGAAAGTCTTGCTGCACACAACTTTAGAGAATGCCGATACAAACTATGAAGTGTTACAATTTGTGCGCAATCTTAGAAATCAAATCAAACTGATACTAAGTCAAGAGTAAGTGGTTTTGGCTTCATCAGTCCAGAGGGAGTTTGTTGGAAAAATAAGGAATCATGAGCCTCAACCACATTTTGCAACTGTTAAGTAAAACCACTTTACAGCCTAACAACTGAATAAGAACCACTGATCTTTCTCTTATCAGAAGACAATAGTTGATTCATTACTTCTCGGATATTATAATTGATCGGAAGACAACTACAGAATCAGAATACATATGATTCGGAAGACATTTAATAACAACTGTTGATTAGTTTCTGAAGATCAGTTTCCGAAGAAGATCTTCTGAAGAATAACCACTTTTCAACCAACAACTATCTTAACCTCGGAAGTAATGAAGACTGAAGACCTTCTGAAGACTTATGTTTCTGTTGTTGTTGACTTTGTATTTGTACTTCTCTATTGTATCAGTGTCTGTATATTGTCAGCTATTTGTCTCATTGTTTTTCTCTTGTAACATTGAATTTTTGGGTATTTATACCCCAACATTCCCTATATTATTTGAATTGAATTCCCCAAAAATTCCTTGTTCTTTTATTCGGTTTTCTCCTTCTCCTGCTAAATAAACAACTTGAAATAACTAAGTGTTTAACTCAAGAGGTAGTGTTTTACCCTAGAGTCTAAACTCGGATATTACCGGTTAGTAACACCTCACTGTCCAACATGATGAACCCAGAATACTGCCCTCATGGTGAAGTGTAGAAGCTGAAGATTAAATTATGAAACCCCAAGATGGTTGGTGTCGCACACTGGGAATTTTCTCCCTTACAAGGGCGCAAGTCACAGATTGGTCTTAGTTACGCAGGATCGCAGCCTCCGGTCACACTTGCGAGTCCTACATGTCTGGTTATTTACATACATCCAATAATTTGGATAAAATAGTTTTGCGGAAGCTAAGTCAAATGTTTTCAAAAACATTACAAATTAAAAGTTCCGGAAGCGATTTAAGTTGTTTAGTCATTACATAATAAAACAAATAGTCAAATGTTTTCAATAGCCTAAGACATTTAGTAGATGCATGTGGCCTCATCCTAGCATCCTAGTCCTGAGTGCATGCCTTAGTTACCTGAGAAAACATGCGAGTAAAATGTCAACACAACGGTTGGTGAGAGCTCATGTTTTATAGTAGCAGTAAACAATAAATGTTTAAAGTAAGTGTTGCTAGATTACATATCATTACAATGCAATATCCATCAATAGCTAGTCAATATAGTTATAATATATGTGGGTTCGAAACCGAAGTTGACTGCATGCCTCCCGCCATGTCCATCACACGAGACAATGGCAAATGTTGTTTGGTCAATTTTGCTCCATTCCGACTCTCAGTTGGGGTGGCCTCCAAGGTGCCCAACAGGGGGGTTTGTCGGACCCAAATAGTACTATCCAAGATTACCACACTATGCGACCTGCGCTATTAACGGTCCGCGTTGTTTTTGTGAGGACTTTGTTGTGATCTTTGACACACATATACATATAGTGATAAATCATGTCCATGTGTATCCAAAAATTTGTTTGATGTTCAAAAATAGTTATATACAATGTTTTCTCCCCAAAAGGTAGAAAATAGTAAAAAGGGGCCATGAACTCACCTGATTGTGCTGTTTTTGATTCGTGTTCGCTACAACATATGCTAGCACCTGCTAGTGATCACCTATAATCATATAGATCGTATTGTTTTGTGGTGTGTTGTATCCCATATAACTCCAAGTTTCGGTATGCTCAACCGAGTGTTTGTGTGTTGACTCGTGTTGACTTGACAAATCGTTGGTGACGCGCTTGTTGAGTTTAGTTCGTTTATGTGTCATAGTGATCATATCAAACATCCTAAGATTCTTATGATAACAATGTTCACGTAAGTCACGTGTGAAAATCATAAAAGTTTTCATTTCTTGAAACACACCACTTTTGAAAAGTTTCTATTGTAGGAAACTTTCTATTTTTGGAAAGTTTAGCTACGAAATCTTATTTTATCAAGATAACACATCTAGTGTGTTTATAAAACACATAAAGCACACATAATATGTTTTACAAGTTGCCATTTCATCGTATTTGGCATTTTCTCCAAATAAAGTTTCTATTTTTGAAAGTGTTCGTTTAAAAATCCGTTTTCACAAATCGAAGTTCTCAATATGTTTATATACCATTCTTAAACATATTACAACAATCTCAAATCATTAATTCATACTTAATCCTTGAAATCTCTCTTTTGATTTTCAAAAGTCTCCAAAAATAGTAAGTCTTTAACAAAGACCGTATTTTCAGAAATCCAACAAACCAAATATGTTTCAAAATTCTTTAATAGATATTTAGAATCATCTAACAACAACTATCACAACTAGATCATCATATAACATGGACATGCATGTCCAAAGTTTCTATTTATGGTAAGTTATACAAAACTTTACCAAATCAATTAAAACCCAATCCTAGATGATTTCTATACTCAATCTCAGTAAAATACATCAAATGATATTCCAAGAACATTCAAAAGTTTGTGCATGTGGGTTGATTGGAGTTGCATGTTGTTGGAAAATAAGGACTGACGAGCAAAACCACTATAGCCAGACAAATGAATAAAACCGCGGATTGACCAACCGCTGTTACTTCTCTTCTAGAAACACTCCCTTCCGACTGCAGAAATGCTTCAGCATCGGAACATCAACAGCAGAAGATTCGCCAAAATGAAGTATCGCTGAACTTCTCTATATCGGAAGACATTAGCTAACTATGATCCTTTCGGAAGACAACCACTACTTTGGAAGACATCAAATGGTTTGGAAGACAATCTCCGATTCCGAAATAACTGATTGTTCAATCAGCTTTCGTTGAACATCTCCTGAAAGAATAACCACTGAGCCTCAACACAACTATCTCAACCTCGGAAGAACTTAAGACTTCTGAAGACACCTAAAGACTCTTGCATCCATTGTTGTTGACTTTGTATTAGTTGTAGTATTCTTATGATTCAGTGTCTATAACAGTGTCAGTTATTTGTCTTATTATTTCTTGTCTTGTAACTTTGAATGTTGGGTATTTAAGTCCCAACATTCCCTGAGAAAATTGAATTACTTCCCTCAAAATTCCTTGTGCTAATATTCTTTCTCTCATTCTAGTAAAAACTAAACAACGAAAATAACTTAGTGTAAAACTTCAAACTGAGCTAATACCAAAGCTTTGACCGTGTGTATAAAGTCTTTGTTCCTGGTTAAACAGCCTCTCTGAGTTTTCAACAATTGGTATCAGAGCCTTGTCCTTAGTCTTGGTTTAACAATCAAGACAAAAACTCCTAGCTCTCTTCGATATCGTGTTGTTTAGTTTTTTGTGTTCTGCTTCTTCTGTTTTTTCTACATTTTAAAATCTGCAGGTGTTTGGTTTTGAACTAAGCTGTTTTCAAAAACCATTCTAAAAAAATACCTTAAGAACTCATCACTCTTTGATTTACTCATAATCGTTTGTAAACCTATGGCAGAAAAACTCACTTTAGACCCTCATAACACCGTCCCTGCCACTAAGCCACCAATCATTGTAAGGCATCAATATAATATATGGAAGAGAAGGATGTTACACTTCTTGTCCAACAATCATACTGGATGTTGGAAGTCTTTGATGTTTGGACCTCATAAACCAATGGTCTTGGACATAGAGACCGGAGACCATGTCCTTAAGGATCCTCGGAACTACACTGAAGAAGACTTCCAGAAATTAAAGCTTGATGCCACGGCACATTCTTAGCTGGTTATGGCCTTCCCAAATGAATTATATTCTGGTCTTCTTCACCACGAGTCCACTAAGGACTTGTGGAATGCTCTAAAAGAGCAGTTCGGTGGTACCGATAATGTTGTGGCCAATACAAGGGAGATATTGGCTCAACAGTATGCTACATTCTGCCAACTAAATAATGGATCATTGACTCAGAAATTTGAAAAGTTCACTTCTCTCTTAAGTGAACTAAAATTTGCTGGTCAAGTATACCCCACTCTTTCTGTTCTTAATCGATTCTTGAGATCTCTTCCTGGTAAATGGGAAACTTATTCCATAGTCATGAGATCTTCGCCAGACTTTGGCAAACTCTCACTTACCCAACTCCATGGTTAGTTGCTCACTTTTGAGCGGGAGATTGAACAGAAAGGAAAACCAATAAAGTCTGGTAAATCAACAGAAGAGTACGTTCAAGGTAACACAACTTTTCTTAGCCATAACTCTCAGACAAATGATCAGGGTTATGAAGAGTACATTGACATAACTACTGGCATCACCGCTTCTTCTTCTTGTAATGACCATTCTCTCATTTCTGACCATCTGTGTTTTATCATGGATGATCTCCATCAGATTCTAAGCGATGACTTGGAAGAGATGGATATCCTTCATCAACATGCCCTCTTGAGCATGAGAACTAACAAGTTCTACAAGAGGACAGGAAGAAAATTCCCTCGTATCCTTGGGAAAACCAGGATTGGTCTAAATAAGACTAAAGTCTAATGCTACAGGTGTCACAACACTGGACACTTTCCAGGGAATGCAAAAATGCTCCCAACTCTAACTCTTCACCTTATGTGACTTTCCCAAACACACAATCACATACTTCTACAGCACATTTTTCTTCTTCTTCCTCACATTTTAAAAGGCACAACAACTCTCAGGAGACAACTTATATTGTACAAAACTGTCCTTCTACCAATGTACAATATGTACAAGCTGCCAATGGTACTGTGTACCAGCTCACTCCTGCCCCACTTCAGATTGTTGTACCATCTCCTACTCAATTAAATACACCCATGAGTACGTAGACTGGAGCTGCATGCCTGAAGATATAGGCTATGCTCTCATCACATCTAAGCCAACATAATTGCTCTTATGGCTGTTGGTGAAGATTATACCTCTTCTGATCAACCTGAAGCAGAAGATTTTGATGCGTAGGTGTCCTTTTCTACTCTTGAAAAACTGTGCACTGATGCGTGCATTTACGGTTTTGCAAAAATAAAGAAAGCCAACATGTTGCTTCAACAACAAAATCAAGAGCTGGAGAAACTACTAGATAATAAAAATTCAGAAGTAGAAAAGTTAATAAAGAATAAAGATAGCCAAATTTCTATCTTAAAAACTGAAAAACCCAACCTACAAGCTTTATTTGATTTGCAAAATGAATAATATTCGGCTTGTAGAGATGAACAGTCTCAAACCAAAGTCAGCTGTGAAAAGTGGGTTGAATCCTGCAAAGGATTCAAAATGCTTCTGGGTAAGCAAGTTCACAGTAAGGCTACGTTTGGAATCGGGTACAATCACACTATTCCTCCAAAGGATTATGCCCCGATTGACGGTAAAATAAATGAAACTTTTTCCGAACCTCTATTGCGTACCTTTCTCCCTGATGAAATTCAAGCCATAAAGATCACACCTACCAAAATGTATCTGTTGGAAATCATAGTGGTATTCAATTTGACTTTTAAGTAAAAACAAGTTTGACCAAGTAGTATATTAAATCAATATTTAATAAACGCAGCGGAATTAGAGTTTCGAATAATAACACTGTTAATATTCCCAACTAGGATCAATGTTACAAAACATGCAAACACAGATAATTTTAACTAATCTAATCTACCGATGAGAACAGATTTTACCCTTTTGGTTAATGGTTGTTTGAGACACTGAGGTTCAATGAACGGATGCTAGAACAAAACACGAACAAGTTCCTGGTTCTCAACAGAAGCAGGTGGTGGTATGAAAGTAGGATGAAGATGATTAATCTTCTACTAGTTTCTTCTTGCACCAATATTTCTTTTTCAAAAATGAAGATGGTTTCTTTTCTTTAACATTTCTTGCACCATGATTTAAAACCCATCAAGATGTTCAAAAATCTTGATCATTCAAGTATTCAAGAAAAATTTAAAGTGGGATATTGTGAAAGATAAGAGGGAGATGAGATCAAGAGTTGGAGTGTGTATCTTGCACACAATCATGACATGCAAGATATAATCTTTCAAAATCCAAGAAAAGATATTCTCAAATGATTTTATTAGATATTATAATTATTAAATAATAATAATAGTTTAATCAATTAAATAAATAAATATTTAATTAAACTTGTATAATTTACAATAATATAAATTATGAAACTGTTTGTGATTACCAGCTAATCAAATTAAGTGGATTTAATGTTCGTTGCCCACGGTGTAACTCTTACGGGTCACATCCCGGTTAGTTACGTTAACTTATCGAATCCGTTCATCAAATCCAACAATCTCTGACTTGGATGGATTTCGCTAAAAGGCTAACGCAAACAGTCAGCGGCGCTCTAGCTGTACATGATTGCTCCTAACAAGGTATGACACTTTAAAGTCATTAACCAAATTATCTTGCTACTATAGCATCATACTAGACTTATGATAATCATAGTCATCTATCCTTTCTGTAAAAGACATCAATTGAAAAAATGAGACATGGATCTAATTCATTCTCATACGGTGTTCAATTCTTGTTGTTCCCGATTTAGATTCAGAGTGGTCCAATCAAACACACAGTCAGTTTGGGTAAGGCCTTACACTTCACCAGTTTGAATCAACGAGGGCGCCATAATGTCTAACCGTTACATGAAATATGTAAGACTACAGAATCCTAATCTTGATTATATACAACTCCCACTGAAATCAAAACTAACCCCAATCAAAGCCTTTATGACTGGCAGTTACGCGACAGCGGTTGACAATGATCAAAGAATGTCCCTTACTAAAAGGAAGTTCAAGTATACATTTCAAGTCAGAGGATACAAGATGAGTTTACCAATTTCAAAAACATTTCATGACTAAGATCCATGGAGATGATTTGAAGCGAGTTACATCTAACCTCATTTATAATGATGTCTGTGAATTTGGTAGTCAACTACTTGAGACCAAATCCAAAATAGTCTTAATTCAGAGTCGTTCCCATGAGTCTAACCAATTATGGATAACTAAGGATACAAGATTCATGGATTAAACGTATTAAAATCGAACACAGTCATAAAATTCAGATTTGCATTTAAACCAGTAAATCAACTGTGAATTCAAAGTACAACTACTTATTTGTTCGTTCATCCAAATACTAAATCAAAACATATCGCTAGTTAACCTAAGCCCGATCGCACTCCTGCGCTGATCATACTTGTCCTGAGTCATGAGCTTAGTGAACGGGTTTGCTAGGTTTTGATCTGTGTCCACTTTGCTTATTATGATGTCTCCACGTTCCACTATTTCCCGTATGTAGTGGAATTTATTAAAATGTGCCTGGATTTGTGATGAGACCTTAGTTCTTTGGCTTGAGCAATAGCACCTATGTTATCACAAAAGATTTCGATAGGTTTTCGAATACATGGAACCACATCGAGGTCAGCTATGAACTTCTTCATCCAAGCAGCTTCCTTTGCAGCATCTGATGCAGCAATATATTCAGATTCGGTGGCCGAATCAGCCACTACACTCTGTTTGGAACTTTTCCAGGAGACAGCTCCTCCACTGAGAGTGAATACAAAATCTGATTGTGAGTGAGAGTCATCTCGGTCAGCTTGGGAGCTAGCATCAGTGTAACACCTTACAGTGAGCTTTTCTTCCACTACTCCAAAAATTAAAAACATTTCTTTAGTTCTTCTTAAGTACTTCAAAATGTTCTTGACTGCGGTCCAATGGGCAATGCCAGGACTTTGCTGAAAACGACTGGTAATGCTTAAAGCATACGAGACGTCAAGTCTAGTACATAACATAGCATACATGATAGAACCAATTGCTAAGGCATATGGAATTGCTTGCATTCGCTTAATATCAATTTCCGATGAAGGAGATTGCGATTTGTTCAACGCAACCCACGCCCCACCCAGACTCCGGACAATGTTGTTGTACTTTGTGTTCTAGGCACGGTTCCTTTGTCATGGGAATAGTCTCTTTCTTAAAGTTCTCCATGTTGAATCGTGTCATCATCTTGTCTAACTATGAACTTTGACTCAGCCCTAGAATAAAAGTTGCTTCTCCAAGATCTTTCATTGCAAAACAAGTTCCCAACCGGTGTTTGACTTTGTTAAGCATTGGGATGTTGTTTCCATTGACAAGTATATCGTCCACATACAAGATGAAGAATGATATAGTTCTCCCACTAGCCTTTCTGTAAACACAAGGTTCATCTTCATTTTTTATGAAGCCAAACTCTTTTATCTTTTGATCAAAACGAAGATTCAAGCAGCGAGATGCCTGTTTGAGTCCATAAATGGACTTATTTAGTTTGCACACCTTACATGGATATTTTGGATCAATAAAACAATCAGGCTAAACCATATAGACATCTTCAGAAAGATGTCCATTAAGAAAAGCGGTTTTAACATCCATTTGCCATATCTCATAGTCATAATATTCAGCTATGGCAAGTAATATCCTAATCGATTTAATCATAGAAATGGGTGAAAAAGTTTCATCATAGTCAACACCTTGAGTTTGAGTGAAACCCTTTGCAACCAGTCGTGCTTTGTAGGTACGAACATTTCCATGCATGTCGGTTTTTCTCTTGAAAATCCATTTGCTCCCTACTGCCCGTGAACCAGGGGGTAGCTCAACCAAGTCCCAGACTTGATTTTCACAGATGGATTTCATCTCGGAATTCAAGGCATCGAGCCATTTCACAGGTTTCGGATCTGATATAGCAGATTTGTAGTTAGTAGGTTCGTCATCAGGCTCATCTACTAACAGGACTTCAGAACCATCAAGATGCCAAAGGTATCTATCAGGAGCCTTGCGAGTCCTGCTACTTCTACGAATGCTTGTGTTTATGTCTGATTCATTAGCAACAATTTCTTGTTGATCAGACGTTCCGACTTCGTCAGCGGTCGTTTGCGGTTCTCGAATTTCTTCGAGATCCACAATGTTGCTTCCTGTTCCTCGATCTAGAAATTCTTTCTCGAGAGAGTGGCCCTTCCTTTTGAAAGAAATCAAGTTTGCATCAGGATGGTAGAAATAATATCCGCTTCTGTTATGGTATCCGACGAAAACAGCCATTTCGCCTCGAGGATCAAGCTTGTCATTAGAATCCCTAGTGACATGTGCATCGCACCCCCATACCCTAAGGTAAGAAAAATTGGGTTTAGTGCCAAACCATATCTCATATGGTTTTTTGTTTACCTTTTTAGTCGATGCCAGATTTACAATGCAGGTTGCGGTCATAAGAGCAAAACTCCAAAAAGAGTGAGGCAAGTTAGTTCTACACAACATTGATCGGACCATATCAAGTACGGTACGATTTCTCCTCTCACTTACGCCATTAAAATGGGGTGTACCATGAGGAGTGGGTTGTGAAACAATTCCACTTTCTTTCAGATGATTGATGAACTCTAAGCTGAGATATTCGCCACCTAGATCCGATCGAAGTGCCATAGTCGTTTTACCGAGTTGGTTTTCTACTTTGTTTTGGAATTCTTTGAACTTTTCAAAGGTTCATGCTTTTGCTTCATTTGGTAAACATATGCATATCGACCATAATCATCAACGAATGAAGTGAAGTATGTTTCATGATTTCTAAACATAGTTCTGAAAGGACCACACACATCAGAATGTATAAGTGCAAACAGATCTTTTGCTCATTCACCAACATGGGTGAAGGGATCTTTAGTGAGTTTTCTAGCTAGGCAAGATTCACAATCATCAAAGGAGTCCTATCCAGTGGATTCAAGAATCCCCTCAGACTGAAGCCTTTTTATGCGGGATTTGCTTATGTGGCGAAGTCTACAATGCCATAGAAATGTATCATTAATGCTAGATTTTATACGTTTAGAAAGATTATATACATTATTGTTTGGTTGAACATCTATTTCATAAATATTATTTTGAGGTTTGGCCTCAAAATAAAAGACATCATTTAATTAGGCAGATATAGCAATACCGTTAAAGACGTACTTCAATTCTTGTTCAAACAACAATGAAATTGAAATAATGTTTCTGGTTAAACCAGGTGCATACAAACAATTATTTAACATAAGTACAAGGCCAGTAGGACATGAAAGATAATATGTTCCAATTGCAAGAACTGGTACTCTTTTCCCATCACCAATGATGCGTTCCATGTAGCCTTGTTTCAGTTTTTTCCACTTTTTAGGTTCTTGCAAGACATTAATGATGTGGTAACCACATCCAGTGTCAAACACCCATGTGTTGCTGGAAACAGTAAAAAGTTCAATGACGTAAATAGAGATATCTGAAGGGCCTGCACCATTGGCTTTGTTCATCCTCAGCTTAGCAAGATATTCAGGGCAGTTACGCCTCCAATGCCCCATCTTTTTGCAATCAAAACATTGACGCTCTTTAGGGGGTGGTGCTTTAGTAATTGCCTTACCTTTGTTGGTGGCAGGCTTAGCAGCAACAATAGCTTTATTTTTGCCCTTGCTATTATAACCCCATTTCTTGGGATTGGGCTTTCTAGCAACAGCAGATCGAACTGTCAATACTTGATTGATTTTTCTTGGTACATTCATCTCAGCTGTCTTCAGCATCCCATGCAGTTCAGGCATAGTCTTCTCCCAAGGATTCATATTGAAATTCATTACGAACTGGTCGTAAGACTTTGGGAGAGAGTTTAAGATGAAGTCTGCTGCCATTTCATTTGACAGGGGATAACCAAGCTTACTCTGTTTTTTTGATGTACCCTTTCATCGTAAGCACATGAGCACTAACTGATGAGCCTTCTTGCATTCTGCGGCCTATAAGCTGCTTCATGGTGTCATAACGTTCTTGACGGGCTTGTTTCTGAAACATGCCTGTAAGTTGCTGGATCATGTCAAAGGCAATCATGTCTTCCATGTTCTTCTGAAGATCAGAAGACATGGTGGCTTGCATAAGGCAGTCTACCTCAATGGCATCCTCATTATGCTTATCCCAGGCTTTACAGGCAGTAGTCGTATTACCTTTAGGCTCATTGGGAACTGGACCTTCCAGTACGTAGTGCTTTTTCGCGAACTTGAGAACAATTTTCAAGTTGCGATCCCACTCGAGAAAGTTGGTATTATTCAGCTTATCTTTCTCAAGTATGGACTTGAGAGCGAAGGAGGACTTGTTTTCATGAGATATCCTTTAATGTAAGCAAAAAATAAATAATTAGTATTTTGATGTTTATTCCTTATTTAATTAATGACCCATTAACATTAATAAGAATAAGGATTGAGAATCTAGAAACATGAGTTACTAAAGGCAGCTGTGGCACGCAACATTAGTAAGTGATATTAGGTAGACTGACAACGTTTGTTAATTGTGAAAAATGCACAACTCTCAAGTATGAGGCGACTAAGACAACTTGTCTATTTAGTGATACGTTTAGCCTCATCTATGCTAACTTTCATTTCCAGACAGCTGTGGCATGTAACAAGATATGAAAGTAATAGTCTTCTTAAAACAGGTAATTGTGGAAGAGCCGGATGTGTCAACAGAAACTCTTGCACCTTGGATGACAAACTACACACCAATTGCGGTGTTGTGGCTCTAAACACTGGTGTTTCGCATTATGCTCCAAGTGTCCCTTATAATAGGATAGCATAAACTATTGATTTTATATATGGGATCCATTTTTAGTTTTTACCGAATAAGGGTCAAACACAATGAATGATCTAATCATGCATGCGTCGTATAAACCAGTTTTACTATATTTAATGTCGTGACTTTGTGATGAACCCTTTCATCTCTCAGGATACTTAATTTTAAATAACCTATCAAAACTAAGTTTGTCGAGACTTGTATAACAATTCAAAAGTTAATAGATAATCTATTCAGATTCCTAGTTTTAAAACAATTTTGGATTGTAGAAACTCTTTGGTTATATTTTTCAAAACAAACCATTTGTTTTATAAAACTTTTACAAGTTGCAAAATTGTTTAGTTTTTGAACTTGTTACATTTTATTGCGATTATGTTTTAAAACTCCTTATAAAACCTTTTTGGTATTTGGTTGGTATGTTATAACATTTATACGATAAAGCAACCACTATATCAAATTAAATAAATATGTAAATCATAAGGCCAAATTGTGTTTGATTTTGCTAGAGCCAAGTAGCAAAACAAACTAGGTCACGGGGTCACAACACACATTCAACCACAATGATGAATCTAGTGCATCTTGTGATCTTGAGCTGCTCCCACTGACCTCCAGATCCGTGCTTCTTGATCATGATTCTTCAATTTTGTCTTCAGGTCTTTCTCGTTACAATATTTACAAGAAATAAATACATAACGAGAACATACAAACCCTATTCTATTACAACTTTGAGCCATCTAAATGGGCTAAACTATAATAAACCAAAACTGAAAAAATTAAACAACCAGACAAACATAAGGTCGGGCTTGATTTACAAATTAAATCATAACATTATAAATAATCTGGGTAATTCTTTTGGTTAGTTATAACTTTGATCAAATAATTAATTTTACCCAAATAACTAGCCAGATCTATATCAGGATCAGAAACTCAAAATATAAAACAATTTAGAATTTGTGATCTGTAACCGGTTAAACTGACCGAATCCGATTTGCATGTTGTAACCGTGGCTCTGGTACCACTGTTGGGAATCATAGTGGTATTCTATTTTACTTTTAAGTAAACAGAAGTTTGACCAATTAGTATATTAAATCCATATTTAATAAACGCAGCAGAATTAGAGTTTCAAATTATAACACTGTTAATATTCCCAATCAGGATCAAGGTTACAAAACATGCAAACACATATAATTTTAACTAATCTAATCTACCGATGAGAAAATATTATACCCTTTTGTTAATAGTTAACCATTTGAGACACCGAGGTTCAACGAATAGATGCTAGAACAAAACACGAACAAGTTCCTGGTTCGAAACAGAAGCAGGTGGTGGTATGAAAGTAGGATGAAGATGATTAATCTTCTACTACTTTCTTCTTGCACTAATATTACTTTTTCAAAAATGAAGATGGTTACTTTTCTTTAACATTTCTTACACCATGATTTAAAACCCATCAAGATGTTCAAATATATTGATCATTCAAGTATTCAAGAAAAATTGAAGGTGGGATATTGTGAAAGATAAGAGGGAGATGAGATCAAGAGTTGGAGTGTGTATCTTGCACACAATTATGACATGCAAGATATAATCTTTAAAAATCCAAGAAAAGATATTCTCAAATGATTTTATTAAATATTATCATTATTTAAATAATAATAATAGTTTAATCAATTAAATAAATAAATAAATAAATAATTAATTAAACTGGTATAATTTACAACAATTATAAATTATGAAACTGTTCGTGATTACCAATTAATCAAATTAAGTGGATTTAATGTTCATTGCCCACGGTGTAACTCTTACGGGTCACAGCTCGGTTAGTTACGTTAACTTATCAAATCCGTTCATAAAATCCAACAGTATCAACCTAGACAATTTCCAATGTTCGTATATCCCACAGATACTAACTTGGAAAAACCGGAAGAGACACACCTGCAAAGTGATCACAACAATAATTCTTCTTAACAAACCGAGATTGCTCTAGCCATGAGCACTACTCAAAGTTCAGAAGGTACAACACTACTTGAAACCTCTGATAACCCTGTGGCCTATCTTGACAAAGGAAAGAGGCCCATGGTTGACATTAAATTCTTCTTAATGACGAGACCAACGAACCAGGAGGGCTAGAAGATGTTCTCTTCATCATCTCAAAGATATCAACACCTAAGAAGGTAGTTCTACACCTCTCGTGGCCTAAAACCACCATATTTCGCACATGCACGCTCACAAACACACATGCAAGTTCATAGCATGCACATACACGATATTATGTTCTGTGTGTTACACCCCGATCCGGCGCGGTTGGATCGGATTCCCCGTCGGGCGGAAGGTTCTCGAGGCGCGATATCGAGAGTGATAATCGGGATGATCAGATTGTTTACATTGCACATGATATATAAATGAGAAATGCTAAATAAAATAGAATTACAAAGTTAAATTACATCCGTATCGTTCATAATTTAACAATGTAAATCTATCATAAACATCATAACATTTTTATCTTGTAACTGCACAAGATATACAAAATAATTGTATAATGATGTTCCAAAAGTATGCAAGTCCAAAAATACTAAGTCTTCTATCTGAAGTCCTAGTCCAAAAGCAAAAGCTTCTTAATTGACCTGTTCGTCACCTGAGAAGTCACGCAAAAATAAAATCAACACATGGTTGGTGAGTTCATTAAGTTTTATAAAAAAATGAGTTTGAACAACCTGAATGACAACCTTAACCTCACCATTAACCATATATACCATCCAGTTCAGTATGCTTATATATAGGACATATGTAGTGTCGAACTAACCGTCCGCCCAGCCACCGTACCTGAAAATGTTTACCTTGATCCCCTGAAATACAACCTTAACCTCACCAACAACATCTACACTATCCAATCAAGTATGCTTATATATAGGGCATATGTAGGGTCGAGCTTACCGCCCGCCCAGCCACCGTCCCACCACATACCGGACTGCTTAGCATATTGTTGTTAACGATAATTAAGCATCTCACTCCTACCATTTACCCATTAGTTATTCAGTCCTTTGTTCCTGTAAATACAACAATTTGAAATCTCCATTGATTCCTTAAGTTCATCACACAATTATGATCAACCACTACGATTGTAGAAACAGTTAAATAAATGCTTAATTAAATGATTAAATAAACATTTAATAAAATCTAAGTCCTAGTGATTGGGCCTTGGTCAACTCGAGTAGACTAGTATAGCAATAAGGTACTTAGTAGTAAAGGGATTCTGTAATATATCATCAAACATATGACCTACAAATCAAACGGTCTAGCTAGGACTTCCTGAAATGTAGGGTTTTTGTTTCGTACTTGATTCGTCTAGTTTCGTCCCTTGTTTCGTATAGTTTCGTTAGCATATGTTATCTTTGATATTTCCCATACTTTCCCTTCAAAATGATTTGTTGATTCGTCTAGTTTCGTTGTAAAAGGTACTTGATTCGTTGAACATTGAATACTAGATTCGTTGAACAATGTACTCTTGTTTCGTTGATCGTTCTTTGACAATACACACTTGAAATTGTTCTTTGTAATATATCGTTAGTTCTTTGAATTAGACCTTTGAAAATAGTTCTTTGTTTTAGATCTTTAGTTCTTTGTAAATAGTTCATTGTAACTTGTTCTTTGATTTGAAACAGTTCATCTAGAGAGAAGTCTAGAATAACTGTTATCCATATAAAACATATACAAGTAAAAGCATTTAAGTAAACAAATTAAATAAAACAATTTACGCATGCTTCTCAGCCCCGCGTTTTAAAACAAAAATGTTAGAGAAGGGGCAATGAACTCACCTGTGTTGCTATGTAACTGATATATCACAAAATGCGCGCTCGTTCTTGTAGCTTAGGTTTCTTCAGTACCTGAGTTGTTTTAAAAGAATTCGAATACTATAAGTACGCGTATTAGTCTTCGTATCTAGAGTTTGACCTCGGTGTGTGCGACTAAGTGTCCTAAGTACTAGTGTTCTTTTAAGGTTTAATCTAAATGGTCTAGTTTAATTACCCATTTGAAAGCCCAAAACCCATGATTAGTTACAATAATTTACTTTTAATTTTCACGAAATTCGGGCAGAGTTTCCTTTGTTTTTAGTTCAAGTCCAGACACTTGATATTGTCTATTTTACAACAATTTCACAAACAATTTAATCATCATAATCCTTTTAATTAAAACATCTACAACTAACTTCCATTTAAGTTTAGTATAATTTAGAAAGTCATTTAATTAAGTTTAAAATAAATTTGAATTCATTTTTTTTTGTCAAAACCTCATTACTTAGCTTTAATTAACAATGAACGTGTGACGGGCTTAACTAAGCCCATTAGGCCCACTTAGACCCATTGATAGTCTTCGATTATCCCATGATTATTGACCATGACCTTTGAATGCTTTGGCCTAAATAATCCATTTAAATCATTTAGGTTCAAAAAGATCATATATAAGTTATCCACACCCCATATTGTTCCTATGCACACCCATTTAAAACCTAACCCCATGCATGCACATCAACTTATCACTTGCATACCTATTCCCCCCTTTCTCGTGGATTTAAAGTACTCGTATGTTCCTCCCTTTTATCTATAAACTAAGGTTGACACTCATAGATCTAAAAATCCCATGATTCTATTCCACTTGGGTTCAACAACAAATAGGGAAGCGAACCTTTTGTAGAAATCCTTAGGGTTCGGCTCATCCTTAGGTTCGCCTACACATGGGAGATTCGGCCAAGCGGGTTCGCGAATAGTGGTTCCTAGGTTCGTGCCTAAGGAGGTTCGCCCCAAAAAAGTGAAGGTTCGGCTAGGGAGAGTAACAAGGTTCGCTCCAAGGTTCGGTATAGTAAAGTTGTTGGCATGCATAGGTCCGTCTCATGAAGGTTCGGCCGAAGGGGGATGGTTCATGGCCTTGATGGTTCGGCTGGGTTCATTGGTTCGGCCTTAACAAGGGTTCGACCAAGCACTACTCCTATGAACCTTTAAGGTTTGGTCATCTTGAATGGTTCGGCTGACAGGTGAGCTGCAGATACGTTGCAGGTTGTGCAAGGTTCGTGAGTCAGGGTACAGGTTCGTGGCTCATTGTGTGCAGGTTCACAGGGTTCGGCTAAGGAATGGTCATGCAGGTTCGTCTCATTTTGTTCAGTGGTTTAGGGTTCGGCAAAGATCCCAAAGGTTCGGCCGACTGAAGCAAATCACGAACCTGTATCATCATCATCTTCCATCCAGCTCAACCTGCTTCAAATTGTTTTCTATAGCTACCTAGTTGCTAATCATGACTCATCTCAAAGTGATTAAGTGTTTAAAACTGGTTATTATAGCAATAACTACAAGGGCTCGTGAAACACTTCTAAACCGAAAATAAAGTCGAGGTTTACCTCAAATTCTATGGTTGGAAACCCAAAATTTTTGTACTTCTGTAATCTACGTGATGAGATGAATCTCTTGACACCTAAAACACTTGAATCTGACGAGAGATCACCACGAAATTGTAGAGAGAAGGAGGAGAAGTGTTTTCTAGAGAGAGAGAGTGTGTGAAACGAAAATGGAAGGTGGGTGGGAGGTTGGTGATGACCTCATTTATTTTTTCGCGTAGAATACCGGTTTCTCGCGTTTTCATCACGAAAGGACACAGTTTATAATTTAGATTTTATAAAATTAATTTAAGTTGTGATTCCTAATAAATTAACTAATATCTTTAGTTTTATAAGAAAAATTTATTAATTTTACTGTTTAAAATCAGATCGTACGGTTATCTCGCGTATTCGTTCGAACGTCACTCGTACGAACACGGAAATAACTATACTTTCCAATATTGTTTTCTAATTATCGGATATCATTCAGAACGTTAAACTTTCAGATTTATTCGTACAAATCGTCACCTATACGAATAATCCGTCAATTTAGCATTCACGTAACGACATCAGTGTTGTTTTGTTCTATAAGGCCTCACATACTTTTATACATAATATAATCCTAACACATAATCACATGATGGTTCTGTGTTGCCAGATAATTTCTGACTAATAAACTATATTTATGAACTTTGTTTATCTGAAACAGTTCTGTGTTTGTTCTATGACAACATCAAATGATAATGATAATTGATATGAGTATGAAATGCACTGAAATATATATAGTTCGTACCTGTTTAGTATGATTAATGATGATCTATGATGACTTGATAATGTTATACGATGTTTATGATGATCTATGAAGATGTGTATGCGTAAATCACTCGATTTGGTCATGAATGGGCAAGAAACCCACATGCATGTATAATATAGGATTGCTAGATGAGTTCTTTGTGAATGTGGATGCTATTGACAATGCACTACATGATTTGATGATGTTAAAATGGGTAAAATGTGAATACTTATGACACTTGCTAAATATATTAACTTTTAAGTTACAAAATGGTGTTATGGATGATATGGTGAGCATGCATGTATGTAGATATGTTATTTTATGAATAAGATGATGATATTAATGTTTAGGATGTAATTTGAATATTGAAAATGGTAATTACTAGCAAAGTTACTAAATATAGTAACTTTTGCGGGTCAAATATTGTTAGATGACGATTTGGACCATGTTAGTAGGTTTAAATGATGTTAGATGATTTATTATGATGATTTGTGATATAAAAAGGGATTTGAAATATTAGCATGGTCATTTTTACGCAAAAACTACAAATTACAAAAACCAACTTATGAACATTTTGTAAGATTTGAGCATGCTAAGTGGTTTATTATGTTTTAACATGATGATAGTATGCTAAGTTAGATGGTTTCCGATATCACGTATGCTAGAAGTGGAAACTTTCCATTTTAGGAAACTTTTATGTGCAAACATGATGTAAATAACTTATATGATCTCGTATGATAAAGTGCTATGTGTTAACATGATCACGTAGGACTAACGAGCATGCTAGAACTATAAAACCGTTATGGTTTGTGAACTTTCCATAAATGGAAACTTACTATACATAGTAAGTTGTCCATAGACGCGACTTGCGCGTTTTGCACACGACGAGCACTTACACGATTGCTACACGATTCACAACCATCACACGGTTCACCAACAGGTCCTTGACTTGACACAGTCAACATTGGTCAAACACGGTCAATCACGGTCATTGTAGACCAACACGAGCAAACACGGTCATTGTGGACCGACACGGACAAACATGAACAACCGAGGGTTGTTGAGTACAACACGAGCACTAACAAGAACATGAACACGGTCACTTACACGAACTCACGTACGGTATACGATATAGGTTGCCGGTGACCGACGAGCAGACCACACGGGAGCGTACGCTTACTATATTTCACTTGATCACTGAGATGAGTTTATGGCCCCTGTTTACTCTTTTCAAACGCTTTTAAATAGGTGGAGAATACTAGTTGCATAGAGTCAAACATCTATACTATGACAAACATTTTGTGTATGTTGGTTTATTAGACAAACATTGAGTGTTGAACTCGTAACAAGCCCTCACAAAGCCTTATTATTAATGTACGAACAACGTGGTATATTTGAATGGATCCGTTTGGGTGTGACTACCCCCACGGGGCACAATATTGACTGAGTGTCATAACCTGTGAAATTCTGACCTAACTTACTGTGTGCACCAAACACAGTGGAGGCAAGGACAAACAAGTCTAGTTTGGTAGTGACGCACTGACACTTGGAGCCTAGGGCTCGGTACTAGCATTATGATAAACAACATGACACATGTTTTCTTACTATTATGTACATATTAAAACTTGTGAACTCACCAACCATTGTGTTGACACTTTTTAAACTTGTATTCTCAAGTAACTGGCAGGATCGGGGAATCCAGGAATGCACTTAGGGGATTGAGCATAGGATCCCGCATGCATTTAACTTTCTGTCTGTTGAAAAAATTTTAACTTTTGTTATGTTGTAAACAATGGTGTATTAAACCATGTGGTACTTAACATCTTAACTTTCCGCTGCAAACTATTTTGTTAAGTATATGTGTCGAACATTGTATTTGTAAACGCATATAGAGGTGTTCTATATGACCTTGAGCTGTGATTCTGACCACGTCACACCCACGTGGGCTGACACCACGAGTGGGAATTTGGGGGTGTGACAGACTGGTATCAGAGCCTTGGTTATAGAGAATTAGGGTTGCATGTAGTAAATTTAGACTATAGCCATTGCTCAACTTTAGACACTACACTTAGAACTTGCACACTGATGATGTTATTATTTCTGTTAAACTGTTACTTACTAACTTGAGACTTACCGGATGGCCGATAACAATGACGGTGCCAGAAGGAACCCGCGGAAGCGCCCGGTAACCGAAGATCTGACATAGGAGAGTCGTCGGAGAGTCGATGACATAGTAGCACAGGTTGACGCCGAGATGAACCAACGAGCCTGACAGGCTATGCGCGATAGATATTGGGGTTGGTACCCCATGACTATACAGGAGTGGTAGTGGGGGAGCGAGTACCTCCGCCACGTTACCCTGATGACACATCTACAGGTCAGCGACTGCCGCCACTCGGAGTACCATTGGAGTGAGCCTTCACAGCTCTCGTGGCCAATACGCGACGTGAGGCTAGGAGGAACGGCGAGTTATCGGACGAGGTCTGAGTTCGTCGAGAGAGGAACGAACGCCTTGAGAGGCATAATGATAGTCTACAGGAGCAGGTGGAGACACTACGTCTCCAGGTGGCCCAGCTGATGAGTCAGCACGGCCAGATGGTTGATATCATTCTGCGAGCATGATGCACGCATCGTCGCAGCCGAGGTCTCTATAGAGGAGAATCACGCGATGATTCTGGCTAGCGACGCCATGCTTAACGCAAGGGCTGAGCAGTTTATCGTCGAACCACCGCCAAAGGATGGACCGTAGTTCGAGGTCGAGGACCTTGAGGAGGGTGACTTTGATGAGGATCCCGAGGAGGACGAGGACGATGACAGAGCTAATAGTGACATCTCACATGTTACTATAGACTCCGATTAGATACGTTATTTTATCCTGTATTTCTTTTGTAGTGCCTATACGAGCGGGATGTGCTCGTACAAACCAGTAATATTATTATCCCTTGAAATTATTGTACTTCAAAATCTTATATTAATGAGAATGATGTTTTGTCTTATTTATCATATTATGATTATGGTTGTTTGCTAACATGACACCTAACATAACATTTAACATGACATCTGACATGACATGTGGCTAACACTCAAACACATGCTAACTAACATTCTATTCCTTCCGTATAAAATCCATCTATGGCGGGAAGAGGACCATACGCGCGTCACACAAGCAGAACAATGGATGCAGCCGTCATTAAGATGACGGTTGACAAACGAGTTAACAAGGCGATCGCTGAGTATGAAGCGAGTCGCCAGCACAGCAAGACCAGCGGAACAAACAATGGTACTGACACTCGCCTAACATGACTAACATAGTGTAGCTAACACGATACTAACACACGAAATTGGTTTCTGAAAAACAGGGTCGCACGGCAACAACGGCAAAGGGTGCTCGTTCAAGTCGTTTCTGAACTGCCACCCTCATACCTTTAAGGGAACCGAAAGAGCTGTTGGGATGCTCCGCTGGGTTGAGAAGGTTGAATCTGTATTCGCCATGTGCGAATGTGCTGAGGAGAACCATGTTAAGTTTACGACCAGCACACTGGAAGGACCGGCTCTAACATGGTGGAACACCCATGTTCAAACCCTGGGGATGGACGGATCCAACTCTATGTCATGGGCTGATTTCACCGGACAGCTGCAAGAGGAGTGTTGTCCTCGTGATGAGATCAGGAAACTGGAGGCCGAATTCTGGGTTTTGAAGATGGTGGGCTATGAAATCGAGCAATACTATACTCGATTTCACGAGTTGTGCAAGCTATGCCCGGCTATGGTCACGCCGGAGTACAAAAAGATCGAGCAGTTCATCAGTGGGCTGCCCGAGCAAATTCAGAGCATGGTGAGTGCATCTGACCTCACCACCATCCAACCACTGATCAGACTGGCTCATAAACTAACTGACCAAGCTGTGGCTTAGGGTAAACTACCCAAACGAGGCGAACATCTGAAGCCTCAGGAGAGCCAGAAGAGGAAGTGGGAACCCAGTCAGCACCAATCTCATCAACCCCAACAACAACAAAGGTCTGCACCTGCAAGAGCCTTTACTACCACCCAACCTAATGACAAGGGGAAGGGTGTCTACCAAGGGAAGTACCCGTTATGCAACAGATGTTCTTATAATCACTTTGGGCAATGCGAGCAATACCGTTGCCTAAAGTGCGGGCGACATGGCCACATGGCCAAAGATTGCAGATCCAAGCTACCCAACAACAACAACTTCAACCACAACCAGAACAAAAACCAGAACACACTCAAGGGGTGTTACGAATGTGGGAAACCGGGACACATGAGGAAGGATTGCCCTCAGCTGAAGAAGGCCGGCGGGGGAGCGGCAAAAGGCCGAGCGTTTGTGATAGGCTCGGGGGAAGCCAAAGATGACCCGAACATCGTAACTGGTACGTTTCTTTTAAATAATGTCTATGCTAGCATATTATTTGATACCGGTGCCGATAGGAGTTTTACACAACAAGTAAAACACTTTCGTGTTTCTCTTGGTCAATAAGACCTAAAGCTGCTACAATCAGTAGAACTGAAATCCAAATCACAATCAGCAATCAGATGACCAAATTTACCACAACAGTAACATTTTTTGTCTTTCAGATGATTCTTTGGTTTTGGTTCATCATAGTATTTAGATGAACTGAAAGGTTTTGAAGCAACCTTGGCAGATGAGAATCTGTTTCTCAAACCAGTTGATTTTATCTTTGAATTAGTCTTTTGATTTTGAAAATTCTTTGATTTGTCTTTATGTCCAACTCCAAACTTATCAAAGAAAAAAATCCACTTTATTAACCTTTTTAGAAAGCACATTTTGCTTTTGAAAAGTACCACTAGTCTCTCCTTTATGTGTAGTAGATGACTTTACATACACAATAGGTTTGAGAGTAGTAGTTGTTTTGGGTTTCATCACCGGTTTCGAAACAAGTTTTTGTTTGATCACCACTTTCTCAACTGGTTTCATCTCAGCTTTTGACTTCCGAGACATCAGAATCTTTTTATCACCAGTTTCAACTTGATAACCATTCTGTCTCAGAATATCAGGTGAATATTCTAATTCAGTGATGTCTTCAATAATAGGAGCATCACAATCAAGAGACACTTTTTCATCAGATGATGATACTCCATCAATTCCAATGACATGTTCAGACCGATGTTCATCCAAAGAGACAGGATGAACTTCGAAATTCAAATCAATTTGTGGTCCTGGCACGTAGCTGGAAGGAGGTGGCACAACATGAAAACCTAATCCAGTAGTATCATGCGATGATCTTTGCATGGCAGTAAAGTAATCGATGACATACTAAGAATTTTGATAATTTTCAAGCTTACTCTTGTTCATTTCAGCTTCTGCTTTTGCTGCTGAGAATTCAGCCTTCAGCTTTTGGATTGATTCGAGATGCAAAGACACAACATGATTATTTTGTAAAACTTTGATTTTCAAATCTTCATTTTCTTTACCTAAATCAATTATCTTTTTGTCAAATGCTCTTTCTCTTGAAATTAGCTTCTTATTAGCTTCTGTGCACTCTACCAGTTCAGCAGTCAGCTGAGCATTCATATCTTTCAATCTATCAATGATCTCTAAAAGATCCTCATTTACCTCGTCTACCTTCTCTTTGCCTTTACCAGTGTCTTCATCCAGAGAAGCCATGAAAGCACCCATCAACTCATCGTATTGCTTTCCCCAATCATAACCTTCATCAACTTGACTAACCAAAGCTTTAGATGACTCTTCAGACTTTTCTTCCTTCTTTTGATAGGTTTCTTTTGGCTTGAACGGGTTTAAATTTCCTTGTTTCTTCGGATTCTTACATTCTCTACAAAAGTGACCTAACTCACCAGAGTTGTAACACTGAGTAGTCTTGGGATTAAATCCAAACTTGGTGTTTCGATCGAAAGTGAATTTCTTCACTGTCTTCTTTTCATATCGATTGATTCTTCTAATCACACTTGACAGTGCCCATTGAGTGTCAATCAACTCCATTTCCTCATCATCAATTTGCTCATAATCATCAAATGTAAGATTAGAGTTTCCAATCTTTCCGGCAATTTGTTCATCATACGCACTGACTACACATGATAAAATTGACATATGGTCCTGAACAGCCTCTACAGTTACCTTCCCCATATTTGTTGTATTCAGCTGAACAAGAGGTCTTGTTGGGTCAGTCTTCTTCTCTTTCCAAGAATAAGACGAATTAGAACTTGCCGATGTAGAAGATGCAGGAGTACTATCAGAAGTACTAGAAACAAATGCTGTCTGAATCTTTGCTGAAGATATAGGTGGTGAAACCACTGATGCACCATATAAAGAAGGATCTTGAGTAACATTCACTCTCCTTGCTTTTCTCTTATCCTTCATCTCCTGTTCTTCCAGTTTTTGAATAAATCCCACCAAAGTCATTCCTGGTAGATTTTCTCTCAATATTAGCACCAATGAATTCCACTTTTCAGGCAACGCATCTGCATGGCAATTAATCTTTTCATCTTTAGTATATTCGATACCACACTTTCTAACTTCAGTTAACAGATGTCTGTATCTTGTAATCAATGCTTCAAGACTATCATTGCCAATAAAGTTGAAATTTTCAAAATCTTTGCGAATATCCGTGCCTTTCATCTTCTTAAGATTGGCATTTCCCTCAACTCGTGCTCTCAAAGCGTTCCACAAACCATATGAGGTTTTGTGTTCATCAAATTGATGAAGTATCTGATTTGGGATTGCTTGGCTCAGCATCCCGTAAGCTTTATTCTTCGAATCGTATATCTTCCTTTCATCAACATTTAATATCTCAAGGATTTGATACAAGTCTGTTCCCACCACTCTAGGTCTTTCATATGGCGACAAAATCCTTTCCCAAAGATTAGTGTCGGTTCCATTTAAGTGTGTTTCAAATATTCCTTTACAGTTATCGTAATCTGTCAAATCAAGCAACTTCCAACCTCAGTTTCACTAATCAGAATGCTATGTATTTTAGAATTCTGACTAGCTACTGCAGCATACATCTCCGCCATGATTTCAAAATTCTATCAGCGAACCTTTTCACTTCACGAACCTAACAATCAGGCGAACCTCCAAAAAGCTTTGATCTGAACGAACCTTTAATCACGAACCTTCAATCACACGAATCTCAAGTCACACGAACCTCAAGTTGCGAACCTCAAGTCACGAACCTTAATCACAAACCTGAAGTCAAGAACCTCAATAACGAACCTAAGCAATAAACCTTGAAACAAACCTTATCTCACGAACCTTGATACAAACGAACCTCAAGTTAAACGAACCTCTGCTTAAAATCAACGAACCTTTGCAAAAAACTTCAAACGAACCTTGCAGAAAACCTTCAAACGAACCTTGCAGAAAACCTACAAACGAACCTCTTCAAAAGCTCAAAACGAACCTTAGAAAAATGTCAATAACAGCGAACCTATTGTTACAGCAACTCACAGGTTCGGCTCACGAACCTGTAATTCCAAATTCGAAATTTTGGAGGGAAAACCCTCCAAAATGTGAAGAAATCCTTCAAAATCTTCAAATTAACATCACAAATCCGTGAACTGCAATATTTTCTCAACAATTGATGATGAAATTGCATTTAAAACAGCAATCAAACACAAAGAAGACTAGAAATTTGATCCATTTCTTGATCCTTAAATCTTCAAATCTTCAAATACTTGTAAATCTTTGACAATTCTTGTATAGAACTCCACCAAAAGCTTTGATACCACTGTAGATCTACTGAACTTGATCTTGATCGTATAACGGAATCCTACGAACAATCAAACACATGCCGAATCTATGTTTGATCTATAAGACTCAAAGAAGAACAAGCATTCCAATAATCATCTTCATCTTATTAATCAATCTCAATTTATTACAAGTCTCACACAGAGAAATCTCACATAGAGAATTACACACAGAATTTCTACAGGTTTTCTGAAGTTATGACAAAATCAGACAAACCTTCATTATATACAGATCTGCCAGGCGAACATATCCTTAGCCGAACCCTAAGGTTCGCCAGCCGAACCTTGAGGTTCGCTGGGCGAACTTAGTCAGCCAAACCTAATAGGTTCGCCGAACCTTCCAAGGTTATAGGTTCGTCAAACCTATCAAGATGATAGGTTCACCGAACCTGCTAAGGTTTGTGGGCCAGACGAACCTAAGCAAAACCTTATTAACTTTCTATAATTTACATGTGTAAATAGCAACCTATTACAAATATGTACTAACAAAACATAATAAAGAATCATGTCTATCACTCTAAAACCAAATACATAGAAATAAGGCATCACTTCATTAGGGACTGTTTTGAAAAGGGACTAATTGTCCCAGAACATGTTTCTACAAGTGACCAAATAGCGGACATATTTACCAATCCTTTGGACTCTTCAACCTTTTCTAAGTTTGTGGCAAAATTAGGAATGATAAATATGGGCTAATAAATAATTATGGTTAAGAATATGTTTCTTAAACCTTACAATAAATATATAAAAGGATAATTTTCAAGAATTGTCCTAACAACAGATATTTGATAAACCACTGATAAAGCAACCTTGGCTTCTATCAGTGGTTATCCCAAAACACGAATAGGATCAGTGGTTATGCTAGCCACTGTTTCATATCTATCTGCGGTTATAACCATCCATTGTTACACTTTAAACATTCCATTGTTTCTACCCCTTCCGAGGTCTCCATTCCTTCCGAGGTTTTTAACCTTGTAACTTATCCATGGTTAAATTTCTTCCGAGGATAAGGCTCTTCCAAGGTTAAAAATCTCTTCCGTGGTTAAAATCTTTTCTCTGTAGTTATCAAATTCTTGATACTTATGCCTGCTTTGACCGTCCCTAATCACTTTGCAATATTAGACTCTCTACAATTAATTGAATTGACCCTCATTAATTGTTTTCACGGCTCGATAATATCTTCTCATTTTACCATCTTACCCATCTCATCTCTAATGACCACTGATCTTATTTATATCAGTGCTTATCTTCTTCAGTTCTTTCATAATTACTTGGAAAGCCTCTTGATCTTCTTTTGATCAATAAAACTTTTCTTTCAAATTCAAAATCTCATAATGCTGCTTATGGCGAAGGACAATCGCTTGCCAGGCATGTCGCTAGCATGACGCACTTACACTGATTTCGTCTGAGCTTGATGCTCATGATGATGGTGTAACGGCATCGGACCAGGCTTCATTCTTAACAAAGCTTTGTCTGTACATCAAGGTGTGCATGAACGTGCTCATTTGTCCTTTGTCTTTCTCTCTCTTGCTCACAGGTTTGTCGAACGCGTAAAAACCCTAAGGTAAAACTTTTGGTAAGTTATAAGTAGTGGAGGTTTTATTTATTGAAACTGCCCTTGTTTGAAACGGTTAAACTTCTTTGTCTTCCCCTCTCTCATCTTAAAGCAAAAATTTGAAATCAAACTTGGCACTCATAACTGTTCTTTGTTCATCATCGCAACAATGGTGTTTGAAACTTTTAAAATCAAGCCAATTCATAATCTCGGAGCCTGCCTTGTTAAGTCTTCTGAGTACCCTCAATATGACGAAGTAATCGACATTCTGGTAAACTCCTTCGTTCATTGTGCTCGCATCATCAATTCTCCTATCTCAGAAGTTGCTCTAAACCAGTTATGGGCAAACTCGGCCATGGTGTCGAAGGATGACTCTATTGAAAGAATCGCTTCGGTGGTCCCTGGTCAACAAGTCACCCTCAGCCCCTCCAAAATAGGTGTTGCCCTAAATCTGAACCACACAGAGGCACCTACCACCATTTCTTTAAAACTTCTTCATAATGTTTTTGTTCAGTATGATTATCAGGGTGACCTGAAAAATAGGACCTTGTACAAAGCTTTCTTCTACCCTAAGTACAAGTTTCTGTATCACACCATTTTACAATGTCTTTCTCAAAAGACGACTAGTTGGGGATAAATGTCGTATGACATGCAATATGTCATGTATGCTGTTCTGTCCAACGAAAAAGTCAACTTGTCAAAATTAATTTTTGATCATTTGGAACATCACCAAAAGAGCCCCAAATTTTTATTGTATCCTAGGTTTGTGATGGCTTGTCTTTTTGCTGATCTTAATAATGTTTGTCATATTGCTCCTCTCTCTACTGTCAAGAGCATTGACAAACAAGTGTTCACTAGGTTGAACACTGAGGCAAGACACATGGATGAAGGTGAGGATACAACCATCCTTGGTAAACCCACATCCACATCCTCTTCCACATCTGTAAAGGTACCAGCCAAAAGGAAAACATCTACCAAAGCCTATAAACCTAAAAGGCCCAAAAAGACTATTCAGGAAGATGAGATCCTTGAACATGTCTCTGTCCCTACTAGATAGACAAATACATCTGTTCCATCATCATATACGAATCAAGCATCTGTTCCATCATCTAGCTCCTCATCAATCCTATCAACAGGATAAAGTTGTACTCCAAAGGGACCCCTTACAAACCACTAAAGTGTTACTTGACACTCAGATGGCAGTCCACTCTCCCAAGGACACCTCTGCTTCTTCTCCACAAAAAGCCCTTCACTCTACTACCCATAGTGTCCATCAGATTGATTCTACCTTTGAGCAACTTGGTTCTCCTCCCCCTTCACCAATTGAAGAACAACCCCATCAAACCTTCGCTCAAACTAATCAATCTCCTACCCATGGAGGAGAGGATGAGATCAGGGTGTCCAGTCCATCTAAACATCATGATCATATATATAGAGCATCCATTTCACATGAGAGCCCAATGGGACCTCATCTGGGTGTATCAGGCAATAAGACTCCAGGTATGGCAACAGCCCATGAAGTTCTTGAAACTGAGGCTGGAAATCCCTGGAACCAAGAAAAAGGGGTCCATGACATTCCTGAGATGGACTCAAGTCATGCTAAAACTGACTCACAAGTCAGGGATTCGGATGATATCTATAAAAGGATGGACGAATCAGATCTTAAATTAAAGGAATTGACGGATTCTATTGCTCATATTCAGGCTGATGTGGCCAAACTCACTGAGTTAGTCACAATAGTCCGGAATAACCAAGTCCTGCAACCCCAGTCCATCCCAATGCAGGCATCTTCACTTGATGGTACCCCACACATTCCACCTACTTCCACTACACCTACCTTCTCAAGCCAAGCTTTTCAAGAAGTGTTGAACACAATTCTTAATGCCCAACTCACCACCCTGGATATACTGAAAATTTCAGTAGATTCCGAAGTCTGCTCTTTACAACATGAAATATCTAACCATATTCGTTTTATAGAATCTCTTATAGGGATTGCTCCTCCTTCTCCCAAGTTCAAGGAACAAGCTGATGAAACCAAAATGAGGGAGAATGAAAGGCTCTTGTTTGTTGCCCAAGTTTCCAAGAGGGCAGAAGATAAAACTGAGCAAATGAGGATGAAGGAAATAAGATTGAAAAATCCGGAGGCACTCCTCAAAGCAGCACTAGATCATCAGTTTCAGGCTGAAGCTGCCAACGCTAGCTCTGAGCAGAAACAAAGGGAAGCTGAAGATCAAGTGAACACTAGAACATCTGGGTATCTAGGAAACCTAAACCCACAAAATTAGCTCATACTAAACCCACAACCACTGCTCCTTCTTCCTTTACCTCAACTACTCATGATATACCAATTCCAACTGGCTCTGTCCAATCTGACCATAACCCTATCTTCCCTACACAGATCTCTCCCACCATATCTATCCCTTCTTCACCCGTACACATAAATAAAGAAAACTCACCTACCTTTTCTCCAAATTCTGCTTCTCAAACCCTCCTAGAACTATCCTCACATACCAGCCTTCCTACTAATCTCAATGCATCCAAAATTGGCCAAAATCCAGCTCTAGTAATCACTCAGTCTTTCTTAAGAAGACAAAAGAGTGTGGCCAGAAAATCCAAAACTGTGGCGCGTTGGCTCCCAAAGTCACCACTCATCAGTTAATCAAAGTATATGAATGATTTAATAAATGTTTAGCCAAAGCAGCGGAGTTATATTAATCATTCATCATAACAGCAGATACATTCAACTCACACCTTTAGACAGAATGATCACAATTAAAATTTAACAAAATACAAGAGTTACTTCTTATACAACAAATTGTAGCCATTCAAAGGCAATAATTGTGACAATTGTAGTTGAGAGTTACGTCATCGATGACATGAGCACATTTGGTTGTTCTAGAAATCCATGTTGATTTGATGATTGAAATTACTACAGGTTGATAGTACACGAGAACTGATGAACGTGGGCAAAAACCGTGTACAAAACGGAGTTCGGATTGTCCGGAATTGAAAAACGAAGAAAAAATTCTAAGTATTGAACTTTTGGACTCGTCGCGGTACGCTAAGGCTAGGTTGAGGGTTCTCGGCGGTACGCGATGGACCAAAATATCTAAAATCTTCCGGATTTCATACCGGTACGCGAAGCCGTCCTTGGCTTCTCGTCGCAGTACGCGACGGGTGAGGCGGTGGAAAAGCTTGATCTTTTTCATCAGATTTCATGCAGAAACTATTCTTATTACATTTCTCGAACATATGCGCACAAAACACAAACCAGACGAAAATTTACCATCAAAACCTCAATTTGAAGCTGCTAAAACTCACAGATCGCACTAGGGATCGTATCTGCAAGTTCTGATCGCTGTTCTATGCTCAAAACTCCGTCTAATTAGGTAATGATTCGTTTTTAACCTTCTAGTTTGATTTTGATTGATCAGATCTTGATTTTGAACGTAATGATATAGTTAGGATTGTTGATTATTGCCTAGATGATGGCTACGATTGATTATAAACGAAGAAAACGATGTTTTAACGGGTAAATCTTTGTTTTGATCCGTTGTAATGCCCGGTTTGCATGAAATCATACCCATGATTATAATGGTTTAAACCATTTGATTATGACAATGTAGGTGATTAGTTTGGTTAATCTTTGAAATGCAAGGTTAAATCCAAGTGTTTCGAACTGATCACGATCATTAAATACTTATTGGAACGATTATCTAATGTTTATGATAACAGTCAGATTAGTATGTTAAACATGGTTGTTAAACCTATTCTAATGCTACATTGTGATATTTCATGATGTTTGTGTAATCAATAACAAGGATTGATCATTTCTAAGCCATTAATATGTCTAGAAATTGTTTTAGCATTATACTCAACAACATTAACTATTTGGTTAATCTGAGACTATTCTGATTAATCAAGTGTGTCATCAATCTTGTATTAGGAATCTAATTCAATGTAGATTTCTACAATATCATACATAGTATGATACCACATTAAAATACTTGATTAAACACTCAATATCGGTTTGATGACTACCAAAGCAATGTCTTTGACATTGAACATTCAGAAAGATCTAATCAGTTTGTAAAAACCTAAATAACTCATTAAACATATATAAATGCAGAATCACCTCTTTATTATTAGTTGCGAGATATTCTGCTACTTTTGAGCTATCAGGTGAGTTTTTTACAAACCCTTTTCTTTTTAATCATTTATAAACATCGGGGTAGCACTGTGAAACTCTTCAAAACTATATGATATGTGTCACTGTCATATATACGATTTCATGGGATTGTGTCGTAAACCGGAACTCTATCACGAAACCTAAAAGTCCTCATTACTGAACTGTATCTAGTGAACCCGTGTGGGGCCGAACAGGGAACAATGATAGTACTATCGGCTGACAACCCAGTAGGTAATGTCTTCGAAGATCGTAAAGTCACGCCCGAAAGGAACTAGATGTGGATCCCATGGTTTTGTTGGACTGAATATTTTAAGAACTTGTATAACATATCATATTGTTGAACATGAACTTACTGACTCACCAGCTTTGTGCTGACATTTTTAAACTTAAAACTTTTGCAGGAAGATAGTGACCACCGGGTGAGGACGCACTTCATAATTTTGTAATTAAATAAGTTCTTTTGTAATAAACCTAGTTTGTAAACTATACTGTTAATTGTAATTACGATCCTTGTAATGTATTTCTTTTAAGTTAATCTGTGTGCTATGATATCGGATCAAGTAAGTCACACCTCATCTCTGAGACATCACCACTATGCTTCCGCAATCATATCAGAGTCACGAATGACATCACCTCAGGTGACGAGAGGTGGGGGTGTGACAAGGTGGTATTATAGCCATATGTTATACAGAATTAGGTTGATTTAGAGACTTAGACTATAACCATAGGCTCGAATAGTGACACAGAGAGCACCGGACATAAGTAATGAACAAAACTTGTTATGAATTAAGCCAGGATAATCAGGAGGTACAAATTCCAGTTATGAGTGGCCAGCATAACTAAAATTTGCAACACCTGTGCGTTCTGGTTTGATTTAATTCAAGCAGAATATTAATAACTGTAAGAACAAGCAGTGTTGCGAGATAGGAAAACACATCATATCATGTTCATGAGGAATATTGTTATTCAATATTTATATCATGGTACTGATTAAACTTCTTGTGTATACAGCGATGGCTAACTAGGGAGAAAGATACATATATCAGCGTTTTCCATACGTTATTATGGATGATACACCTAGTTCCAGTTCTGGATCAGACTCGGATCCTTATGAGGCTTCGTCTGCAGCCTCTCAGGTGACTCCTACAGTACCACACACACCATCATCTCCTACACCTATTACTCCACCACCAGCACAGTCAGTATCACATGGACATTCCCAGCCTCGTGCTAAGAATTCAGTAGCTATTAGACGACATAGTCTGTCTCCACATAGAGTCCCTGAATGGGACGGTTTGAAAAGAATGCAGGCGCATGCCTGCAAAACTACTAGACTTCCTCACCAAGAGATGAGCCACAGGTTGTGCATGAGGTGGGGGAATCATCCCACCAGGCTGAGCTTAAAGCCCAGCTACAGCAGGTCTCCCAGGATCTGTAGGGGATGAGATAGGAGATGCAGCAGCGGAATGCCACTCTTGATGATACCCGTAACACTGTATTGGAGACTCTTACCTCTTATCTAACCCTATTGGATCAGGTGAACACACTAGACACTGAGACCCGAGCATGGAGGGTCACTGTAGAGGAGTATCTCCGCAGGACTTGGAGGCAGAGGATTATTACTGTGTTTTGGCAGTAGGTGGAGGTAGTGAGAGCAGGAGTGATGCGTGTGAGAGTGTTTTTAGTTTGGTTTGGGGCGGTTAGCATCGAGACCAGGATGATAGTCCTGGCTGTGATCATGGCAGTTGTAGCCATGATATTTTGTTGCTTATCGTATTTTATACGATGAGTATGTCCAGGAGGTCATTTTGGGATCATCATTCTAGATATCATCAGCAGCATGCGGACATGTTGAGGATGGGATGTTGGGGGAAGTTTTTGGTTGTAATGTATTGGTTCTGGTAGTCTGTATAAACTTGTTACGGTTGTACAAAACTATGATAGTAATAAAGTGGTTGCTTTTGTATATCTGTCTGTGTAATGAGCTATGTGTGTGTGAACTATAACCAGAATTGTAAGAACTTATCTAATGACTGTATGACAACGTAAAATACATTGTGTGGTATACTAACGTAAAATACCTTGTGTGGTATACTCACGTAAAATACCTTGTGTGGTATACTCACGTAAAATACCTTGTGTGGTATACTCACGTAAAATACCTTGTGTGGTATACTCACATAAAATACCTTGTGTGGTATTCCATCTATGGTCTGTATGACACGTATTAAAGTCCTGTATGTTAATATCTCAAAAATTCATGTTATGATAGATTGAAAAACCAGTAATGTTATATATACATCTATATTAGTGTCACAATACTATATGTTGGGTGATACTATAACATGTTTTTGAAATAACAGGACTGAGTATAACTACGAACATTTGTGTGATCTTTGTGTACTGAGAACATGCCTTAACTATATCAATGTATTTATACTATATCCTCTTATAATCACATTTCAACGTAAAATTTCAGTGTAACTGAACATGATTGGACTAATGTGATTGAACAAGGGTTATTTATTTATTATTTTTGAACTGACTTGAGTTTGTCTGCATGTGAGCAGAACGATGGCTCCAAAACGAGGTAGACCAGCCAACAAAGCTGGTAGGAATAATGCTAACCTTGAACCGGAACAAGTTCCGCCTATGAACGTAGAATCAAATCCGGATCCACGTGTTAATCATGAAGTGAACATGGTTCCACCTGAAAATCTGGAGACAAATACTGTTCCACCAGTGAATCCAGAAGTGAACACTGTACCACCTGCTGGTGCAAGTGGATCTGAATCAAATGAAGCAATGATAGCACGAATTGTACGAGAACAACTATCAGCTTGTGGTGTATTAACACAACACCAACCTCATATCATTTTGGGTTCTGGTGGGAATCATGATCATGTGGAACATAACGCTAGCTGCACTACAAAAAAAATGCCATAGAGTGACACACAAAAAGTGCCTCAAAAAACTATGAAAGCGCCACTATTGACTCTTATAGGAATGAGTGGCACACAATCAAAGTGCCATTAGAAGAAGTGCCATTGAAGCCTTTTAGTGACACTTTTTTATATGCCACTCATTTCTCCAAAGATCTTTTATGGCACTTTTATTTTTGCCATAGTATTAACTACAAAATATGTATATAAATTTAGTGGCACAATTTTCTTATGCCATAAATTAGAAAAAGGCTTTTGTGACACAAATTTTATGTCAATAAAAACTATTTATATTTAAAAATACATATTACTTTTGGTAACACATAAATCATTATATTATTAACATTAAGTAATCATTATTTATTTAAAATACAAAATAAAAACTAAACTGAAAAGATGCGTAATTTTATAACCATAATCTAAAGTGAAATTTCAATCCAAAACATATTCCAAACATTAGAAAAGAAATACATAATAAGTTTCAAACGATTTAATAAGTTTGCAAAAGACAAGTCAAAACAATCTTTCATGTTGTCAACTCTATTTCAAAACTCCATTATTATTCTTATATCTACTCCAGCATCACTTCACACTTTGTCAACTATGTCTTCATCATCATGAGATCTTGAAGATGATAATTTGTTCCCAGATAAACAATTGTTAAGAGTTGAGGAACCAATACGAGGGACCTAAAAAATATATATTAGCAAAAATAAAAGTTAATACAAAATATTAAGTGATATGCAAGAAAAGTTAGCAAGTTATAACCAAACTAAAACCACACCTACCTGATATGCAATCATAATATACGATGAAAGTTTTGATTAAAAAGAAGTATACCTGTATGTTCATATCACTAAGAACTGTTGATAAGTTTGCATTGGGGATGTGTTCATGGATAATATTCATCATAACGTTGACAACACTCTGCAGCTGATGAATAGTTTGTGAATTACTCGCTAAATCAACTTTATCTTTTGTGGCTGGCATCCTTCCAACTAGTCGAACATATCCTCTTTTTTCTGGGCCTTTAACTTTTGAGTAGTCATCTCTTGTAAAATCATCTCGGTCTCCGGGTGTGATTTTAGAGACACTTGCAATAGCTTTCAGTGAAGGCTAAAAGGTGAATAATATAGATAAGTTAAAAAAAAGTAACGAAAAACATGATAAATAGGAACATTAATGAATTACCACAACACTAGCAGCTTCATCATCTACAACACTTCCATCTTTACGAGTGCGTGTTTTTATGTACATTTCTCCTCTTGTAGGGTACACACCATCATTCTTCATCGCCTATAATTTATGTTTGATGGTTATTAAGATAATTAAAAACAAATATTACAACAAAAATATGTCAAAATAACTAAAATATTACCACTCCATGAGCAAGTCTAGCAAACGACTTTGTCCCGGTTACATGAGGCTCCTTCATCTTTGAGCGGCTCTATCTTTTCTTAGCACACGTATTCTCTAGTAAATTGTAATTTAGCACATTATCAAAATTCATAAAAACAGGAACATGTTTTAGTAAATTTTAATTTTATATATCTATGAGGGCAAAAGCAAACCAACCTGGGCCATCGACTTTTTGATATATCATATAACAGGAACAAGTTAATTTTGAGTTTTTGAGGTCAAAAAAAAGCTAGATATCCTTTCATGTTATATAGCATGAAAAAGTTAATTTTGCAATTTGGATATATGCATAACTATAATAGAAAGGACTAGTAATCAGTTTAACCTAAATACGATGTCTAATATTGGTATTACCTGAAAATCTAACAAGTTCTTCAAATTGAACTGGATTCACTCTATCGTCTCCGCGTGACTTTAGAACTCCTTTCCACGTTCTCCATTTTTCCCCATGCTATAGAGTATTCATTTTTTAATCTCACTTGTTTCACCTTGATGAAAACTAAATTTGGACTACAAATAAAAATTACACACATGCACAGACTTATAATATATATATACATATATATATGTTTGTGTGTGTGTATTAGTATAAAATCTCTTACCTTAATGAGTTAATATAAATATAGCAAAATAAACTTATACCTTAACAAGTGAATACATATCCTCTTTCTGTTGCATGGGAACTTTTCTCCAATCTGAATATTCAATAGATACATGCTCGAGCATCCTGACAAGTGTCCCAAGGTACTGAACAAGCTCTTTACCTTCATCCCCCACTGGTTTTCCAAACTTGTTAAACATGACCAATATTCTTTCATTACTAACCATTTTCCAAATTTCGGCCTTCTGAGTATGACTTCTAACCTTTATGGGAGCGCCTAAAGAAGTTATGATTAAATAAAACAAGTAATTGGAAGGGTAAAAAACAAAAAGGGTGGTAATTAAGTGAGTTTGATTTGATGTTAAGCAAAACCTTATTAACTAAAGTTGTCACAAAAAGATAAATTCAAATCATAACCTGTTGCTTTTTCGTTGTCAGGGTGTTGTATTTGTTGTTGAAGATTGTCATGATCTATCATTTGTGTATTAAATCGATTGTTTGTATGTACTGTATCATCCATATTTTCATGCTCGTAGTCATGATGAAAATCATCTACTCCCATATCAACTCTATTACCTTCTTAAAGAATAAAAAAGTAATAAATTAGCGTAGGAGACACTTATTATTGAATAAAGTTTAAAAGCAATCAAATAACACCTTCAAATATATCATCATCCTTGTCATCAACCTCATCAATAAGAACCATCCTTCTCTTTGCACTTCTTTTATTACCTTCAATTGTTTCACTCAAGGTTTGTTTTGTTGCATTGGAAGTTGAAGGAACCTCTTGGCTGATATTTGAAGCAAACACCCGGCGTAACTTTCTTAAATTAGCAACTCTATTTACGGACATTGGTGGAATATATTTTGGAGGGTGTTGCTATAACATAATTAGTTTCATTATAAATCAAAGGTTAATAAAGTCAAATTAATTGAAAAAACTATGATCAATTTACCTTTTTGGATACAACACTTCTAAAAACATGTATGTCATCACCCGAGTCAGGAATATAGTCCGCGTCCCCCGCATCACAGTTATGTTTCAGTTTTTTTTATTTAAAGTTTGACTGTGTGTCAAACTTGTCAACGATTGCACAATGTTTTTCACTCCAAACTCTTGTAGTCTTTTTTTGGTTTCCTGAATCCTCAATTGTCTGCTTTTCTCATACTCATTAGCTTCTTCTATTAGACTTTGATATTTCTTTTTTTTGTTTGCCATTGCAACTTGATGGACTTCATCAAGTGTTGTGTCTATAAATCAAATCAACACAAAATGGATTAAATCAAACAAAATTGATGCCATTGCAACCCAAATTTACTATATATATGTACACAAATGCATAATTAACATACTAACATTTAAATATAACCTTGACATTTTGTAAATATAACATGTAAACAAATGCAATCTAATAAGGATTCAAGACGCCAACATGCACATGCACATTCCAATGCCAAGGGTAAAATAAGAATTTTCTAAACTAATTTAACTTTAGATATAAAAAGGATTTGAAATATATTAGATATTTCTAAGGATAAAATATGTGCTTTTTTAGCCTGTAATAACAAGGGACTGGATTTATATAACCATGACCTCATATCCCATGCATATTTTCTTTTGTGGTTTCTTTAGCTACATTAGTAAATTAATCTGAAGGCATAAAAGTTTGCTTCACCTAGACTGGAAAGCACTTTTTCCCTGATCATTTATGCTTTTATGCATGACCAAATGCCTATCAGAAACTAGATTCTAAGTGAGAAGGAAAAATGATTTTGAAGCTAAATAAATCCATCTCACCAACAACCAATTCTAGCAATGGTTGCATCTTTTCTCACCCAAACCACAAATTATTTTCTCAGGTAAGTAGATAGCAGCCAGCGACTCCTTTTTGTTAAGTATTTTGTGACCTAAAAAGGATAAAAACTACCTAACACACAGTGATCCTACCAAGAAAGAATGTAGGCTGGGTTTTAGAGCTTCTTGATAGGTTGCAGACTGCCATAAGAAAGAATGTAAAATTAGGAAATTTTATTAATCCAGTTAGATATCTCATAGATGAAAAAGAAGCTGATTAGGTAAGGATAACATGTTTAGAACTAGTAGCTTCATCAATTAAAGATTGTTATTTCAACAAGCTAAAGTCAGTAACATCCCACTCATAAAAGTAAGGTCTTGAAAGGACGAAAACAAATCTTAGCATATATTTTCATATAATTTTACAAAAGAAAAACTGATATTTCAACAAGTTTATTAAAACAATATGGATATTTACCTGATATGCGAATATAAAACACAATAAAATCGCAGTAATAATTGCTAAAGATGTCAAAGGCTGACTAAAAGCCAAAATGCTAGTTAAATCAAAGAGAGACAGAGCATGACATAGAATTCTATATGTGATCCTTTTCTTCTTTATTTTGATATTTAATTGAAAAGATCTTTCATGATATAGAGCACAATAAACTGTCTGGTGGATGGGTCTTGTTTTGTGTGTGTGTGGGGGGGGGGGAGTTAATCTGGAATATCTGTATACTTCATAAAAGGATACTTTAATACTAGATGCATATTTTAGATGAACAAAAGTATACTATAGTTTACACATGTATACTAATAAAAAAGTATAGGAAAGAGATTAAAGATAAATTGGATTTGTCTGAATGAAATTTGATTAGAAATTTAGAATAGAGGATCAGTTGGCCGAGGTTCAATCATGGAGGGGCATACATTGGCACATTGCAATGGTAACTTTAGATAATTGGTGGTTTAATCAATAAAAGATAAAAGGCCATCAGGTCTCTAAAAAAATAGACTAAGAGATACCTTAAGAATATTAACATCATTGCACAGATTGACACCATAAATTATAGAGGCAACCTAAAGAGTATGACAGATCAGTGAGTCGGCAACATCAAATAGGTAGTTAAATACCCTCCAAGAAACCTGTGCACACTAATATTGTCACACCCCGGCATTCCCGTCCTAGACGGGGGCGCGACGGCTGGCGGATCATGCAGGATCTCAGTCTCTGGTCACACAACCTGCGAGACCTACATGTCTGGTTGCATACGTACATCCAATAACTTGGATAAAAACAATTTTGTAAAATTGGAGTTGCGGAAGTAAAAGTTTAGGTTATCAAAACATCGTTGAAATTAAAAATAGCGGAAGCATAAGATTAAACAGTTTTCTAAACGAAACAGAGTATTAGTTTGCGGAAGCGATTTAAATTTGTTTAACAATACACAACAAAACAAAGTGATAATGTCTTCAAGCCTAAAGCACTATGTAGATGCATGAGACTCCAGCTTAGCATCCTATCCTTCAGTGTGTGCCTTAGCTACCTGAGAAAACATGCGAGTAAAAGGGTCAACACAAAGGTTGGTGAGAGCACAGGTTTATCATCAGCAGTAAACATCCAATGTTTAATGTTAGAGTTTGCGATTTACATATCATTACAATGCAGTATCGATTGATAGCTAGTCAATACAATTATATTATATGTGGGGTCGTACCGAAGCTGACAGTTGTGCCTCCCGCCATGTCCATCACAAGACAATGGCAAAGTATTGGTCAATATTGCACCCATTCCGACCTCCAATCGGGTTGGCCTCCCAAGCGCGATGGGTGGGGCTTGTCAGGCCCAAATAGTACTATTCAAGATAACCACGCTAGGCACTATGCGCTACTAACGGTCCGTGGAGTATCGCGAGGACTTTTAGTTGTGATGTGGTCCACACATATACATATAGTGATAGATCATGTCCATATGCAAATAAAATGACAATGTTCATAAAACAGTTTATCCTGCAATGTTTTCTCCCCCAAAGGTTTGAAAAATAAAAACGGGCCGTGAACTCACTTGTTACAGCAGTCCCGGTGTATGTGTTCGTGTCTCCGAATACTAGCAATCCTGCTAGTAGGCACCTATAACCATATAGGTGTGAGTATGTGTTTTGTGGTGTGTTGTATCCCATACAACTCCAAGTGTCAGTGTGCTCAACCGAGTGTGTGTTGACTTGTGTTGACTAGACGAATCGTTGGTAACACGATTGTTGTGTTGTGACCGCCCAATGTGTCATAAGTACGAGTAGGACACTTACATGTATCCTATGACCCCTAATCGTACAAGTTACCATTTTTAGAAAGTTTTCAATTTAGGAAAATATGGTTATGAAATCCCATTTCATAAAGTTAACACTTCTAATGTGTTTGTAAAATACGTCTAAACCCTTAAAACATGTCATTTGCGCATAAATCACCGTTTATGCCGTTTTGCCCAAATAAAGTTTCCTAAAATATTAAGTATTTGTTTAAAAGCTCGTTTTCACAAATCAAACTTTCCAATATGCTTAGAAATCATTTTTAAGCATATTCCAATAATCAAAGTTCATCAAAACATCTTAAAACATCGAAAGCCCTATTTTGATTTTTAAAAGTTTCCATATTTAGTAAGTTTCTAGAAAACCATGTTTTTGACAAAATCAAATACCTAAATGTGTTTCTAAGCACTTCAATATGCATTGGACAACCTCTAGACATGTCTAACATGTCTAGATCATCACAAATCTACAACATGCATCTAAAAAGTTTCCTAATATAGTAAGTTGCATAATATCATCATCAAATCAACAAAACCCAATCCTAGATGATTTTTGTCATCAATCTACTTCAAAATATATCAATAAACACTATAGACCCATTAAAATTTTGTGCATGTGAGTGGATCGGAGTTGCATGTGAGTGGATCTTCATGCATGTGGGTTTTTACCCATTGCATGTTCGATCTAACTATTAGTAAGCAAGTAAAACTACCTTAGATGCTCTAGATCATTGAAATGAAGTTGAATCAAGGATTTGGCAGCTCCAAAAGTGGCTGGGAATGATTTCTTAGAAGGTCCAAGTGATGGTGATGAAGAGAACAAGCTTTCCAAGCATCCTTCTTGCTCCCATGGCTTCCTAAGAGCTTCAGAGCTTCATCAATGGAGTTTTCTGGTGAAACGATGAAAATTGGAGTGTGTGCTTGATGTGTTCAAAGTAGTTTAATTAAAACTAATAAAAATCAAAACTAACCTAGACACTAAGTAATACTCTAGAGTCTCTAAACTAAACTACTAACAGGCAAGTCAACCTATCCAAAAGTAGTACAGAAAAGCAAGTCCGGATATCGAACACACAGACTCCTATAGAAAGTGCAAAAACAGACTCAAGGACTTATCTATACAAAAGACTTAATTTTAATTAATTGTTTTAAAGGGGGTTTTTGTAAATAACTAATTAAACTGAAATTAATAAAATCTGAAAACCGAATTAAGACTTGAATGGGAAAACGCAACTAGAACTCACTAATGATGAAAAGACTACCTAGGGTTTACTTTATACATGTCTAATGTGTTTAGATTGATTATGGAACTTGGTTTGGAACCGGGATCTTTGAATATTAACTCATTAACAGATTAGAGATTCTTTAACCCTTTTTAAAGATTTCAACTAAAATGCCTACAAGTATCTTAAACACCAGTTTATGTTAATTACTCTCACAGGTTAACCAACCCATTAATGGTATGTCCTAAAAACCATATACCTCACGGAAATGATAGTTTCAATACATCAAATTCAAGGGATAATAAGGAAATTCATCTTAGATTTAGCATACAAGACTATGTCTAATTATTTTAATCTTGGTCTTCTCACAAAGACTTTAACTAGTTATTAAACATGCAAGACATACTAACAAATCCTCACCTCACGGCTATTGAATTTAGTTAAACATTCAATTCATTTATGACCTAATTATTATTCCTATGAATTACTACGTCTAGTAACACATCCACAAATCAAGAACACTAAGTAACTGACCTAGCACACACCTATTACACGAAAGACATTCGCCAAAGCATATGAGGAATCGATAACCCGAATCACAAACAACATAAACATTTACACACATCCAAGAATCAAAACCAAATCGTTATACCATTAAAGGATCCAAACTTGTTCCACAATCAATCCTCACAACCATTAAACATGCATATTATAAAACCCTAGGTGGTCTAAAAGGTTTAGCCACAAATCATCATTTATAAACAGGAAGAAACAGTGTAAAACCCAATATCAAACACCCCTCAAAAGAGAATAACAAGAATGGAAGAAGAACCAATCACGTTACACCCTTCGGATCACTCTTCTAGGGCTTCCCGATGGTCCAAAACGACTCCAATCTTGTATCCTTGCTTCTAGTCGCCTCCCAAGTTGTCTCTGGTCGTAAAAAATCGAGTAATCCCTGCCTCCAGCCGTTTCAGAAACCTAAACTCGAAATTCCTGAATTTTAACCCTGTCGCGCTACGCGACAGGCCTCTCAAAACCCTTCGCGCTACGCGAGGGTACCCACTACCCGAAAAAATAGTCGGGTCAAACCCGCAATCATTAAAAGGGCAAAATGGTCATTTCCACCTGTCGCGCTACGCGACAGAGACAATTTCCAGGATTCTTCTTCCTTTGATCTTCGGTTCATTCTCATCCGTCCGGGAGCTCGTTTTCTTGATCTTTTATGCCAAAATAGCATGTTTATTACCTGCAAGCAACAATTTGTGGAAATGTGAAGAACCAGCAACAATCGACTCTAAAATTGAATAAAACCGTACAGAATCAATTAAAAACAGTTAGAAAAACAGATGTGTTTTGCAACACATCACATCCCCGCACTTATCTCTTTTTCGTCCCAGGAAAAGACTTATGCAAAAATCTGGGATCATAGCTAGGCAAAATGGTTTCTACACAATTAAACTCATTAATTCAAAATTAAATGCTTTGGAAACGATTGCAAGTATTGTTATCCAACTAAACCGATACTAATTTTCTCAGTCCCTTATTCATGGTCCATTGTGTTTATGTTCAATATTTCATTTCATTAGACCCACACTTAGGAAATTTTAAAACCAAATCACTCCTGGATTCTAGCTTTCAAGTCATCCTTACATATAAACGAACAAGAAATTTCTCAAATCAGACTTTTCATGATGGAAGCAGATGAAAGCGTGAGCATTTTCTTTTATTCAACAATTTTATTGAACCTAGCTTAGTGGTGTTTCAACCAGGCTGCAACCCGGCGTGTGACACATAAGTTTCTCGTCCAACTTCTTTTCTTTATATTTTTATTTTTTTTACTGAGCTTATTTGGTGAAATGGAGGCGCCATAAGACTCGGATTTATTCTCATAAAAAGAGTACTTATGTGCCAATCAAAAATCAGATTTTAAAAACTCTCATTTGTTATTATACAAAGATTCATTTCTGGCTAGAAAACAGTTTCATCAATTCCAAACCCCCAAGATGTTTCCCATGAAATTCATGCATTTAAGTAAAATTTTTCCAATCCTATGGGACGAAAACAATAATTTGAGCCTACCTACACATCCTATAACCAAAGCATAAAACTCAAACCAACAAGTTAACCATGAAAGAAACCATAAAACCTAACTTTTCTATCATTTCCCATCATGCTTTTTTTTTTTTGCAACCAACTTTAAATAAGGAACAAAAAGAATTAAGCTAAAGATGTATAACAAAATTTTTGACTCAAAAACTACTAATAAAGCAAAATTAAAGCAAAATTAAACTAAAAACAAAATTAACTAACCTAAGTTTTCCCATCCCCACACTTAAGCTATACATTGTCCTCAATGTAGAGAAAAGGAAACCCAAAAGAAACTAAAAAGAAAAAGAGTGTTAAAAATGAAAATGACTTAGCTGGTTAAGAAGAAGACTGTCATGTGCCAGTCTTTCCACATAAGCTCCTCACTTCTACAAATTGCTCCACAACCCACAAACAACCATATGAAACAAGCATAACAAAGATCAAGATAATCAACCATCAGTTCAAATACAGTAATAAACCACAACCACAATGAGTTCAAAATCCACCAACCCTTAGCCAACCCAACCACAAAAGTCAAAAGGTACAAATGTTCAATAATCAAAAACCAACTGCAGTGGATAAACCTACTAACACCTCCCCACACTCAGTCTTCATCCTCTCCACCATCATGCTCTTTAGGGGCCCTATAAAACTCTGGTATGTCGATGTGAAGAGAGGTCATCAAATACCTCATAGCATCCTCCTGCATCTTCTGATCATGTTTCCTCCAATCTCGGTACTGATCGTGGTACCCATCCATCCTGTGACATAAAGATTCCAATGTAAGTGGGTCAGGAATGGGCTCCCTAAGTGGGTACTGTCTCGGTGGGAAATCTCTCCTGAAAACAGGCCTCTGCCTGTGAGTTGGGATCGAACCCATGACTGTATCTGCTGCAGGTGTCCCCTGTGGAGGCATCACCTAAGGCCCAACCATAAATCCAGCCCACTTTGGTGGGCTATCTCTCTCCACAATCCCTGCTCTATGCAAATCCCTCAAGTTTATAGGTGTGGTCAGCGGATCTAAGATCATCAAGTCAGGACGATATCTGTCAAAAACTCCCAAATATTCTGCCATCCGGTAAATATAAGGGCCCATATCTAATCTAGCTCGTCCTCCCCCTCTCCTAGCTCTAGCTAAAGAAGTGGCCAACACACATGCCACATTCGGCCCCCTTCCAGTCACCATACAATACAAGCAGAAAAGGTCAATCCAGTTGACCTTTTACTCCCTGAACTCCTACCCACGACAGTACATGCTAAAACCCTATTGTAACAACTGTAAGAAAATCCCAACAAACTTATACATTAAATTGTAATTGGATATAAAGGCCCAATGCGATATAAATGCCCAATAAAATATCAAGACTCAATAAGATGTGAAGGCCCAAATAGGCCCGTTGAAAGCCCAATAAGAAGCTTAGGCCCAATTAGACCTATTAAGGATTTTAAACTGAACGTAATGTGTGAACATCGGTATTAACTAATTAAACGATCTGACTCCCGAGCTGAGGTACATAGCCTTGATAAATACCTATTTAAAAATATTTACAATATTAAAGATACAAGAATTTTAATTAACGCGTTAAAACATTAAATCTGTTAAATATGTCGTATACGCAATAATTATCGTGTTTCGATGGAATTAATTGAACAAATATATTATAACGGGCAAAATAAACATTCTAATATTATTATTATTTATTTTTATGTAAGTTGGGAAGTGTCGGGTCAAGAAATGATAAGCGAAAACGAAATACGATCGCTAGACGGATCTAAAACGCGTTTAAACCCTAGATTTAACCCTAAGTATAAAAGGAGCTCCCTCCTTGTTCCCCTCACTTTTTCACCAGCCGCACACCACACTTTTTGTGTGTGTGTGCTTCCATTCGTTCAAATATAACCGAGAGAAAGAGAGAAATGAGTAGCGGCGGTCCAAGGCGGCTCACGGCGGAGCTACGGCGGCACCACGGCGGTGGAACAAGAGGACGACATCACCGATCTCCTCTCCCTGCGCTCTACAGCCCTTCCTTCTTCAGCTTCGCAAGATATCGACTCTAGAGGGGTCAAAAAGGGGCGATAAATGCGACGGCGGCTAGTGTTTTTACCCCAAACGAACGGCGGCTAAGGACCCAGGTCGAGTTTGAGGTAGTCGCCGGGGTTACCAGATGGTGGAATGAGCATAGGAGGGTGCATGCAGTGGTGGTAGCGGCTAGGGTTCCACCTAGGGCCGCAGTAGCGGCACGATTCGCGTTGTACAAGGTGATACTGGTGGCTCCTCCACTCCAGCCGAAGAACAGAAGGTAAGGAATGACAAGATCACATCCGATTTACACATGCATGTCGTTTTCTTGAGGGTTATTGTTGATATAAGTGCGTTTTTGTACGATTCTTGTGAAGGAGGTGGTCGGCTGCGGTGGTTTGGGCGGCGGTAGAGGCTGTTCGAGCCGTGTTCCACCCTAAAACCAACTTCCTAAGGTAATAAATGACTTAAACAGCTCCGATCTACATATGCATTGACATTCACTCGATTATTTTGTTCTAAAACGTGTATTTTGGATGGTTCCATGTGGCTGTAATGGTCCATATGAGGTGGCTAGTGACGGTGGAACAGCTATGGTGGTGGCCGGAGAATGGAGGTACAAGAGATTAGGGTTTTAGCGTGTTCCAAGCTTCGGTCAACGAAAGTCAGACGTGGATGGAACGGGTCAAACCCGGACAGCCTTGGGCATTAGCAAAAACCGATCGCTCGATTTATTTCGTTATTTAAAAACGAGTCTAGAAACATGTTCGGATTATGAAACATACGATCGGTTAATTAAATTAGACTGTACGTGAATTAAACGAGTGGGAAGGTAAAATCGCGCGCCATTAACTTTTAATGTATGATTATTGTTTAAATAAGCAAGTAAGGTGGTTGAGTATTTGGGTTAAATAGGATAAAATATGATTCATGATAGTTAGCTAATAACAAAAATGTTTAACGAAACCATTAAACGAGTAAGATGGTGAGATGTATATATATACATGAATTTAGAACATTACAAACTTTTATGTTTTACAAATGTAAACATCTCTAGTGTTCTTATAAGTTACAAGAATTTATGTTTAGTCAAGTGAATAATAAAATTTAATAGGCGATTATATATAATCACATCATTATATGTATTTGTACACTTAACAAATGGGTATTAAAAATCTAAACATATAACATGGATACTTATTAAAATTTAATTTAAACTTGTCACATTGAGGATACGAATTTATTGTTATTTATAAATTAAAACTTAACAAAAGTATTAGATTCAAATAATGAAACTCAGCCACTATACATATGTGTACGTGGGTGTGTGTCTATATGTATATATGTATACATATATCTCTACATATAAAGGGTGTAAAAGTATAACAAATTCTCCACATATATATGGTCATAAAATATGGTGATTTAGTAACTAGTTATGCATGTTATAGATAAACTTAGCAAGATGATTTAAAATACGATAAATAGTTTATGTATAATCATATGTTTATAAACATGATTAATTCAACATGTTAACCATTGATTTTATACATTTATGAATAATCAAAATATAAATAAGGGTGGATTTTATAATAATGATGTGCATACCTATATAATATGTAATATGCTAGTGTTAAACAAATAATAACTTAACAAAAGTGTCGATTTAAATATTGATAAGAATACTTAGTAACTTTCTACATTTTAGTCAACACATTAAGCATATTGCTAAAGAATGTTTTCATGACTTTCAATTTATTATTTATATGAATATGAACTTATTAAAAACATAATGATTATCTTAACATATGATATATGATACCATTTTTATAGTTTTACTCATAATTAAAAATTTATCAATAAACCGATATTAATATCATTAGTGAAATTATTATTATTATTATCCTTGATAATTGATTCATATAGGAGTGTTCCCTTACATTTAAACATAGAAAATAAATTATGAATACTTTAAACACTTTCTTATTCAATATTTAAAATAAGTACAATAGTTAGTATATACAATAAATACAACATGTAAAATATCTTAGATATTAATGTATTGAAACTATTTTGTGATGTATGAAATACCTATTAAGTTAAGTGAATATGTTATAATAATTATCTTATTGTTTTGTAATACCTTGTGTGTTACATTAATTTATATTATTAGTAAGACACCATGGCTAGTATTATACTTAAACAATTTTTATTGATTGTTCCTCAAACTCTCTAACTAGGTGAACCAACTTTAAAATATAAGTCCATTGGTCATGATAAAACCCTAATTTTCTTAGAAGACCATAAACATACTAGTCACATAAGTAGCATACTAGTAGCTATACTAAACAACAAATAATATCAACATTTGCTCATACATTTTTTTTACGTACAATACAAGGTAAGATTTTGTTATGTATGGTAATAAAATGAAACTTTAAGCTAGTAAACTTTAAACACATTAACCCAAAGAGCTCGACCACAGTAAACAACCATAAGGTATGAAATCTACAACTTATACATGTATAGATGAATACAAATAGGAACTTGCTTTGATGATAACTCTGGGAGCATAGCAAATCATGCATAGTGGCACAATGACATGTTTGTACAGGAACAAAAGGAACCAGTTAAAGCAACCAGGTGAGTTCATGTGATCCCTTTTCTTTTTACTGTTTTGGGATACTGAAAGCATGCTCCATAAATTGTTTATAAAATTTTATTTATGTGATAATGAACGTCCGTTTCAATGAAATTGCTTCCCCTAGGCATTAAACATAATTTACAACCATTAACTCATAAGTAGAGCCGGTGAGTATATGGGTAGTACTACTTGGGGAATCCCCCACGCACAGTGGCCCGAAAGGGTGGCCTTATAAAAGTAAGGTTGAAACCCCACTGAGGTTATTGTCAACCGTTGTGGCATATATTCTTATGATACATAAATGACCGAGAGCAGGAACGGGTCTCGGAATTGGGAAGTATATTTGGTTTGACCATGTTGTGGGCTAACAGTGTATGAGGCAAACGCCCGAGCATGGAACAGGGTTGGTTGTATTGTTTTTGAATTATCACATGCTATTTATTATTGCGTCTGTAAACTAAAACTCATGAGCTCACCAACTTTTTAGTTGACGTATTTTAGCATGTCTTTCAGGTAATTAGAAACAGGTATGACTCGGATACAGGGTTGCTTGAACAAGAACACTACATGGAAAACAAGAACTTGGCTTAAAGATTAATAAAGTGTGCTGATGCCTGGATGGACCTAATAACTCTAGAAAGTCTCCCACTAGTTAAATCATGTCTTTAGATTTGTTGTAAACAAATTAGATATCTAGACTAAACCTTTGGTTGAATTGTAAATTATTTATTTTGTCTTCCGCTACTTTGTGTTTTGAATCAATCGTTAGTCAAGCCCCTGGTTGGGTTGTGACAGGTTGGTATCAGAGCCAAAGGTTTTAGCGAATTAGGAACCTTAGGATAAGTTCCTAGACTTTAACCTGATAAATCTAGGGGCCTAAACATATAGAAACATGATACTAGTGAGACCATGAATACCCAGGCATATGAAGCACATGAATGGTTAAACTAGAACAATCATGTAAATCAAATTCAGGATTATGGGTGCACACATAATGGTGAATTTGAAGTTACATGGGAAGTTCTAAGACACTCATAAAATAAAATTTGAACATAATGTTTATGCATATTCATATAAATACTTGTTATGTTAATAAGTGTTGGAACAAACATTAGTTGACATTGGGAGATGAGCATAGGATTTAAGTCACAAGAGGTCAACGAAGATTTTATGGTACGTTATCTTCTCTTCATTCCTTCTATCCTAGTAGAAACGACGTTCCCGTATTCTTATCTTCTTTTTACCTCAAATATTATGGGAATCATGACTTCTTTGTTATCAAGGTATGTAGGTTGTCAACTTCCAATCCTTTTAAGGCGTCCAAGAATCTTCTGTTCTATTCTACAAATTTAAAAATTTCTTTGTACTTTTTATCAAATTTATATTTATAGCCATAGAAGTTTGATTATGACCATCAACTATGCGTACTCCTCAACTAACCACACAGCTACACGAGTGAGTGAAAAATCACAAAGTCCCAGGAGAAAGCAGGTGATGACATCAATGTATTGCGACACATACTACCTTCAGATTCAAATTATCATACGTATAAACTTGAGAAACTCTTCATTTCACCGTTTCTCATATCGTCATTAGGTTAGTCACCTTTAATAACCAACTACCATTGTTGTCTGTAATCACTATTTCTGTTATCCTTAATAGTTCATCTTCGATCTCTAAACTTTCATCAACAATTAATTCTTTTTGAGACTCTAATGTACACGCCCTTGACTTAACCATTCCCCAGTTCTTGATAGCTAAAGTAATGGAATTGTATGCTATTGGGAGGAAATTCCTTAGTTCACACAGCAGGAATGTGAACCTTTAATATGAAGTTTAATTTATTCTACCACTTGAAATTCCGTTCCAGAGATACTATTTCATAAGCAATTTGATTCACCATCTTGACTCTTTCCTATCCACTCCGTCGATCGAACCACTGATTCTAAACTATATAACGACGACATATACGAACAATACATAAATTCTTAAAGGAGCACCACTTAGTGAATATGATAGATGGAACATGAAGCTACTGGCCTAGAACATAATTTGAGAAGTTAGGTTGTCATGAGAAGAAGGTATTCCCCATGGATCATAAGAGTGATCAAGATATTCTTTGATAGCAAGGTAAAAGAGAAGACGCTAAGGTCATTCAGTATACGGCATATCGAAGACTAAAGATGGGATTCATCTAAGCATCCTAATATTGCTTGAAGAAAACTTCATTGTTTTGGCAAGCGAGACCTCCATACACATTGATACACGACGATCAGTACCGGCTACCGAATTATAGCAAGGGGAAGGAAGGTAATTAACACCAAGAGGAAAAGACGATCTTCAAACCATTAGAATTGATGATTATCGGGAAAAAGAAGAAGTGAAGGATTAAATGGTGAAGGATTTAATCTTAGATTAGAAGATTTTATAGTGCCAATAAATGTTTTGAGAAGCATTGAAGATCAACTGCAGGAAACAGTATTTGCATCATAGCATCAATGTGAATCTTATGAACATGTTTAGTATGATAGAGGAAATTGTTTAGTTGATAAGTGTTTACTAATATATCTACAGTCAAAGACGTTTGGCAAGGACACTATCGTAATATATCGAAACAGTGGTGGGCTGGCGGCTGATAAGGCAGGTAGCCTGACTCTACGTATGCCCTATATATAAACTATGTTCGGTACATTGGGATAGTGTTATTGTTGAGTGTTATGACAAGTAGTATAACAGCTAAAACATTTAAACAGAAATATAAAAACCAGAAGAATTCTCATGGTATACAACTTATAAAATTTCAACAAGCCGAACTCATGAGTAGTTACACGAAAGACACTAGTTAATACCGACCACTCCATAGTGCAGGAAGGGATATCTTGAAATTGAAGAGTTTGGGAACTTTGGAGATTTTAATCATTGGTGGATCTACATCGGAATTCACTCGTACAAACATCATCAAGAGATAATGAAGTGAATTAGCAAGAAGGACAACTAATCTAGATTGTCACCGGAGGAAGATAGTGTTGTTACCAGGATTAAGCAGTATGGAAGGACTGCAAGGAAGTAAATTAGGAGGATCAATCTCAAATAAGATAGAATGTGTTAAATTGTAAGAAGAAAAGCTACAAGAAGGTAGCATAAAAAGTTAAAAATCATTTGCGAAAAGTCAACCTCAAGAGTGAAAACTATGAAAATATATGTCATACTTTGAGGATAGTAGTGAAGATCAAGTTCGAGTCTAAGGCACCTTTTCATCACTTCGAGACGTAGTATCAATAAAATATTTACATCAAGAGGATTCATGACAATGAGATACGTTGAAAATCTTATCACGAGAAGAAAATTAGTAGACCATAATTTAAGGGATGAAATAAAATGATCAGACAAGAAGATAGACAATGAACCTGGCAAAGAGAGCGATGACACAATGAAGTTATGGTCATCTACATAATGTGAAGGAAGAAATCTAGAACATTCTATCCACTGCGCAAAACCACGAAATACTTATTTGTCATACCTATTTGTCAGACCTATTGCGAAACCAATAACAACCTATACTTCTACATCTCATAACTTCATGTATCAATGACAAAGGGATAAATGATAGATAATGTATCATTGGAATAGATAGTATCATATACGAAAGTCATGTCTATTTGTTCGCAAAAGTGGGTACATTCATGGAATTATTAATGAAAATCAATAGCTCAATCTCAACAAGCACACAATTGAGGTTTCGGTGCAAGAAGTCATCATTAGGGTGATGCGTGTCGAAAGGCTAGTTAGAAGGACTTACTGAAAGAGATCAAGTTGTAACCACACTAGAACAAAAGGTACCCTCGTTCGTTTAGCTTGTAATTGTTTCTGTACGTCTTTTAAATGCTCCATTCGTTCCTTTATACAATAACATACTATTAATGTTTCTAAAATTCCCGATATAATTTCATTCGATTAGTAGCCTTTGAAAGAACTACTCCTCGACTTTTCTTGGTGAGGAAGAAAGCCTCTTTGAATCTTTGTATCTCCGGTTTCTTATATTCCAAACCAGATGAACATAAAGTTTGACATATTCAAACAAGATGATGCTATCCCCACGAATGATGAATTATTCTTTAATTATTATTCTAAAAAGTTTCGAAGAAAGTGATAATTGTTGCAAACACTTGAAATAATTCTGAGTAATATCCCGACACAAACAGTGAATCAAAATCCTTTGCATATCTAAAGTAATCGATTCGATTTGAAATCTAACCCATCTATCTTTGTTACTTTGTTACTTTGGAATTCCATAATAGCCTTAATTCAGGGATTCTTCGTCAACCTCTCGAATTCATCCATGAAGCACATAGGCATCATCACGATTATACTCCCTAAGTTAAGATAACATACTTAGTCTGAAGATTTCTCGGCCCAAATATTTCGATAAAATCCTTAGCTTCTTTTAGTAGTACCATCGTTATCTCATTGGAGCCTATTCTTTGTTATTCAAGGCTTATAGAATCAATAACTCCATTTGTACATAGTTAAGACATTAGCTGGATTCAACATAAAAAGTGATTGTGCTTTATTGAAATGATCATAATTTGGTTTGTATCCTAACTAAACTATTTAAAATATGTCGGTTACACCTTAGTCGTTGATAATCTATACGTTAGACTTCGTTTACTTGGAATGTTACTTTCACTCTATTGGTTTTAGAAAACAAAGATATGTTTAGCAATAAATAACTTGGTAGACTCAGATAAGAAATCATAAATGTATGGTGTAAAAGAAAGTAACCAAGAATGCAAATTGATTTACATTATGTACAATTTTGTGCCAAATGTCATGTATAAGTGAGTTAATTATATTAATAACTTAGATGAGACAATAAATGAACAATATGTATAATTGATTTCTATGTTTATGTTGTAAGAAACATTGTATTCAGATACATGATCAAGGAATTGTGAGCCTTGACACCAATTGGTTACATTCAATATAAGATGAAACATTATGTTTGGAAACAAGATCAAATTGATCAGGTTTTAAAAACTATTGATGCAATGGATGCGTAATGAAACATGTGGGAAACTAGATTGTAACTTGGTAATTTATGGAACATTTTTAATGAGAATAAAGTTTATTTATGTGAACTTTTAATTATGACAGCTTATGAACAGTTAAACTGTAATATATATAGACTGACACTTCTAGCTAGGCTTTACTGTTCATAATTATTAGGATCTTTGTCAACATTTCATGCCATAATAAATAAAAATTTGATACCAGATTAGTTAAAATGGCAATCCCTTAGGATGGACTAGAGCATAGTGATACTTAGAAATGATAAACCAGATTTTAGCTTTGAGAAGAGATGCATCAAAAAAAAAAATACCCACAACTATTCGAACATGCTAAACCGTAGTAACTGCTAATTTCGAGGACGAAATTCTTTTAAGTTGGGGAGAATGTAACAACTGTAAGAAAATCCCAACAAACTTATACATTAAATTGTAATTGGATATAAAGGCCCAATGCGATATAAATGCCCAATAAAATATCAAGACTCAATAAGATGTGAAGGCCCAAATAGGCCCATTGAAAGCCCAATAAGAAGCTTAGGCCCAATTAGACCTATTAAGGATTTTAAACTGAACGTAATGTGTGAACATCGGTATTAACTAATTAAACGATCTGACTCCCGAGCTGAGGTACATAGCCTTGATAAATACCTATTTAAAAATATTTACAATATTAAAGATACAAGAATTTTAATTAACGCGTTAAAACATTAAATCTGTTAAATATGTCGTATACGCAATAATTATCGTGTTTCGATGGAATTAATTGAACAAATTTATTATAACGGGCAAAATAAACATTCTAATATTATTATTATTTACTTTTATGTAAGTTGGGAAGTGTCGGGTCAAGAAATGATAAGCGAAAACGAAATACGATCGCTAGACGGATCTAAAACGCGTTTAAACCCTAGATTTAACCCTAAGTATAAAAGGAGCTCCCTCCTTGTTCCCCTCACTTTTTCACCAGCCGCACACCACACTTTTTGTGTGTGTGTGCTTCCATTCATTCAAATATAACCGAGAGAAAGAGAGAAATGAGTAGCGGCGGTCCAAGGCGGCTCACGGCGGAGCTACGGCGGCACCACGGCGGTGGAACAAGAGGACGACATCACCGATCTCCTCTCCCTGCGCTCTACAGCCCTTCCTTCTTCAGCTTCGCAAGATATCGACTCTAGAGGGGTCAAAAAGGGGCGATAAATGCGACGGCGGCTAGGGTTTTTACCCCAAACGAACGGCGGCTAAGGACCCAGGTCGAGTTTGAGGTAGTCGCCGGGGTTACCAGATGGTGGAATGAGCATAGGAGGGTGCATGCAGTGGTGGTAGCGGCTAGGGTTCCACCTAGGGCCGCAGTAGCGGCACGATTCGCGTTGTACAAGGTGATACTGGTGGCTCCTCCACTCCAGCCGAAGAACAGAAGGTAAGGAATGACAAGATCACATCCGATTTACACATGCATGTCGTTTTCTTGAGGGTTATTGTTGATATGAGTGCGTTTTTGTACGATTCTTGTGAAGGAGGTGGTCGGCTGCGGTGGTTTGGGCGGCGGTAGAGGCTGTTCGAGCCGTGTTCCACCCTAAAACCAACTTCCTAAGGTAATAAATGACTTAAACAGCTCCGATCTACATATGCATTGACATTCACTCGATTATTTTGTTCTAAAACGTGTATTTTGGATGGTTCCATGTGGCTGTAATGGTCCATATGAGGTGGCTAGTGACGGTGGAACAGCTATGGTGGTGGCCGGAGAATGGAGGTACAAGAGATTAGGGTTTTAGCGTGTTCCAAGCTTCGGTCAACGAAAGTCAGACGTGGATGGAACGGGTCAAACCCGGACAGCCTTGGGCATTAGCAAAAACCGATCGCTCGATTTATTTCGGATTATGAAACATACGATCGGTTAATTAAATTAGACTGTACGTGAATTAAACGAGTGGGAAGGTAAAATTGCGCGCCATTAACTTTTAATGTATGATTATTGTTTAAATAAGCAAGTAAGGTGGTTGAGTATTTGGGTTAAATAGGATAAAATATGATTCATGATAGTTAGCTAATAACAAAAATGTTTAACGAAACCATTAAACGAGTAAGATGGTGAGATGTATATATATACATGAATTTAGAACATTACAAACTTTTATGTTTTACAAATGTAAACATCTCTAGTGTTCTTATAAGTTACAAGAATTTATGTTTAGTCAAGTGAATAATAAAATTTAATAGGCGATTATATATAATCACATCATTATATGTATTTGTACACTTAACAAATGGGTATTAAAAATCTAAACATATAACATGGATACTTATTTAAATTTAATTTAAACTTGTCACATTGAGGATACGAATTTATTGTTATTTATAAATTAAAACTTAATAAAAGTATTAGATTCAAATAATGAAACTCAGCCATTATACATATGTGTACGTGGGTGTGTGTCTATATGTATATATGTATACATATATCTCTACATATAAAGGGTGTAAAAGTATAACAAATTATCCACATATATATGGTCATAAAATATGGTGATTTAGTAACTAGTTATGCATGTTATAGATAAACTTAGCAAGATGATTTAAAATACGATAAATAGTTTATGTATAATCATATGTTTATAAACATGATTAATTCAACATGTTAACCATTGATTTTATACATTTATGAATAATCAAAATATAAATAAGGGTGGATTTTATAATAATTATGTGCATACCTATATAATATGTAATATGCTAGTGTTAAACAAATAATAACTTAACAAAAGTGTCGATTTAAATATTGATAAGAATACTTAGTAACTTTCTACATTTTAGTCAACACATTAAGCATATTGCTAAAGAATGTTTTCATGACTTTCAATTTATTATTTATATGAATATGAACTTATTAAAAACATAATGATTATCTTAACATATAATATATGATACCATTTTTATAGTTTTACTCATAATTAAAAATTTATCAATAAACCGATATTAATATCATTAGTGAAATTATTATTATTATTATCCTTGATAATTGATTCATATAGGAGTGTTCCCTTACATTTAAACATAGAAAATAAATTATGAATACTTTAAACACTTTCTTATTCAATATTTAAAATAAGTACAATAGTTAGTATATACAATAAATACAACATGTAAAATATCTTAGATATTAATGTATTGAAACTATTTTGTGATGTATGAAATACCTATTAAGTTAAGTGAATATGTTATAATAATTATCTTATTGTTTTGTAATACCTTGTGTGTTACATTAATTTATACTATTAGTAAGACACCATGGCTAGTATTATACTTAAACAATTTTTATTGATTGTTCCTCAAACTCTCAAACTAGGTGAACCAACTTTAAAATATAAGTCCATTGGTCATGATAAAACCCTAATTTTCTTAGAAGACCATAAACATACTAGTCACATAAGTAGCATACTAGTAGCTATACTAAACAACAAATAATATCAACATTTGCTCATACATTTTTTTTTACGTACAATACAAGGTAAGATTTTGTTATGTATGGTAATAAAATGAAACTTTAAGCTAGTAAACTTTAAACACATTAACCCAAAGAGCTCGACCACAGTAAACAACCATAAGGTATGAAATCTACAACTTATACATGTATAGATGAATACAAATAGGAACTTGCTTTGATGATAACTCTGGGAGCATAGCAAATCATGCATAGTGGCACAATGACATGTTTGTACAGGAACAAAAGGAACCAGTTAAAGCAACCAGGTGAGTTCATGTGATCCCTTTTCTTTTTACTGTTTTGGGATACTGAAAGCATGCTCCATAAATTGTTTATAAAATTTTATTTATGTGATAATGAACGTCCGTTTCAATGAAATTGCTTCCCCTAGGCATTAAACATAATTTACAACCATTAACTCATAAGTAGAGCCGGTGAGTATATGGGTAGTACTACTTGGGGAATCCCCCACGCACAGTGGCCCGAAAGGGTGGCCTTATAAAAGTAAGGTTGAAACCCCACTGAGGTTATTGTCAACCGTTGTGGCATATATTCTTATGATACATAAATGACCGAGAGCAGGAACGGGTCTCGGAATTGGGAAGTATATTTGGTTTGACCATGTTGTGGGCTAACAGTGTATGAGGCAAACGCCCGAGCATGGAACAGGGTTGGTTGTATTGTTTTTGAATTATCACATGCTATTTATTATTGCGTCTGTAAACTAAAACTCATGAGCTCACCAACTTTTTAGTTGACGTATTTTAGCATGTCTTTCAGGTAATTAGAAACAGGTATGACTCGGATACAGGGTTGCTTGAACAAGAACACTACATGGAAAACAAGAACTTGGCTTAAAGATTAATAAAGTGTGCTGATGCCTGGATGGACCTAATAACTCTAGAAAGTCTCCCACTAGTTAAATCATGTCTTTAGATTTGTTGTAAACAAATTAGATATCTAGACTAAACCTTTGGTTGAATTGTAAATTATTTATTTTGTCTTCCGCTACTTTGTGTTTTGAATCAATCGTTAGTCAAGCCCCTGGTTGGGTTGTGACACCTATGAATATATCTAAACAATGGATCTCTGATGTTTGATTATAGCATACTGGTGGAAAACGGGGCATCAGCAATCGTGGCCCAGAACTCACTCAATTCCACCTTAGAAAGACAGAAATCTCTGTCCTTCTTGGTGGCTCCCCTCAAAGCCTGCACAAAATCCGGGGATAGGACCTCGTCCTCCGTATAAAAACCACAAACAACAGCAAACTGTGGAATGGACATCTCATAAACCCGCCTCCCCAACGAAAAGGAAATAGCATCCAAGGATTCAAACTCCGAATCATCATACATAAAGGTTGAGTGAAACTCTATGGTTAATTCCTTATATTGAGGCCAATCACACGCCAATACCCGCCTCCACTTGGGCCCTAATAGCCTCTCTAACCTGTCTCTCTGGCCTAACTGGTCAACTAACTCCCAATTGATATTTCTATGGTGTAGGAGTTCTAGAGATACAAACCTATCAAGCCTGCCACTCTCAAAAGTGCCCATCTCAAACATTAGGAGGGTGTGGTCCTTCAGTCTTCTGGTTTTTATGACTGGTATCCGCTCAGCTTCAAGATATCGGATCGTCCTTTCATCCTTTGTGGCTGGACTGGGGAACTGGGTTCTCCCCGGGGTCTTGGAACTGGTCCCCTTCTTCTTTTTCCCCCTGCACCTGATGAGCTTGCTCCAGACATCCTGAAACAACATCAAAATCAAACACAAGCTGCCAAGTTAGTAAGGAAACCATGAATTGTAACTGTATAGCATTTCATTAACGGTTACACAATAATACCCTTTAGATTCCAAGAACAAACCCATAAACAAATCATCCTACAAACTGATTTTTCATCTTATATGGACATTATCTTCTCAAATTTTATTGCAAAAATCAGTTTGTTTAACATGTCAAAATCAAAAGAACCAATTTCCAACTTTAAGCCTTTATCCCAAACTACAATCTATGGTTCTTTGACATCAAACAACAATTTCAACTACAATGGAAACCTAGAAACATTCAACAAGATTAAACAAACTAATATTACACTAGAATCAACACAAAACCTTCAAAACTAAAAATCTAAACCTAGGCTAAAACTAAAAATTGACAAAATTTATCAAAATGAAAGAAAAATTGGAAATAGTTAGTCACATTACCTTAGAATCGACTTATAAAACGAGATTTAGAAGAAAAATTGAAGCTTTGAAGCAAAACCCTCGTGTTCTTGCTTGGACCCGTCAATGGAGGATGGAGATGGTGAAATGGGGTTGAAATGGTGGAAGAAATGGGTAAAATCGAAGTTGGGGTTGATGGTTAATGGTTTAAAGTGATGAATTTGGTAGAAAATGGTGATGGAAAGTGAAAATAGTGGTGAAGGGGAAGTGGGCGACGGTTTAGAAGAGGAGAAATGGGGATGAAATTTGAAATCTAGGGCTTGAAAGAGATAAAAACTAATCTGGGGACGCGTCGCGTACCGCGACAGATAACCAGAAGGCTGTCGCGTAGCGCGACAACTTGTTGACCCGCGCGTTTGACCAGATCTGTAGTGTAGCGCGACAATTTGGCCTGTGGGTGTCGTGTGACGCGACGGGGTCAAATTTCCAGAGAGTTTCTTGCATTTTCATGCCTTAGCCAAATTTTCACCTCTTTTTTTCCTTCCTAAACACCAAAAATCAATTCTAAGGTAAAATATACATACCTGGTAGCTCAATTCCATCTTTCATGCTTCACAATGATTAAACACCTGCAAAACTCAAGAAAACACACAAAAACGAAAACGAAAAACGGAAAATAAATACGAAAATCACACTAAAAATGCATCAAAAACTCTAAAACCTACCATTTACACACTCTACACTTGGGTTTCATACCAAGAACCCCTGAACATTTTCTTCATTCGGGTTTCTCTAGAAGGATTTCTTCCCCCTCCTCATTCTCATCAATCGGTCCTCTGATGTAATGTTTCAATCGATGACCGTTCACTTTCCAAGTGTTCCCATCAACTTCGTTTTGTAACTCAACGGTTCCATATGGTAAAACCTCTTCAACCACATATGGACCCGTCCACTTGGACTTCAACTTCCCTCCAAACAGTTTCAATCGGGAATTGTAAAGCAAAACCCGATCTCCCTTCTTGAACTCCTTTAAACCCTTCAACTTCCTATCATGCAGTGATTTGGTTTTCTCTTTAATGCTTAATGAACGTGCATAAACCGCATCACGAAGGGCTTCTAACTCATGAATTCTTAAATACCTCTTCCTACCCGCCTCGGTAAGATCAAGGTTGACCGTCTTGAGAGCCCAAAAAGCTCTATGTTCCAATTCAACGGGAAGATGGCATGCTTTGCCATAGACGACCATGTATGGTGTGGTTCCTAAAGGTGTCTTGTAAGTCGTTCTAAACGCCCACAATGCATCGTCTAACTTGTCGGACCAATCCTTCCGACTCTTCCCTACGGTCTTCTCAAGTATCCTTTTCACCCCTCGATTTGCATTCTCCACTTGACCGCTTGTTTGAGGATGATAAGCAGTTGCTAAACGATGGGTGACACCGTAGCGTTGTAGAGCCTTTTCTAACATGGTGTTACAAAAGTGCGTGCCACGGTCACTTATTAAAGCTCTAGGAGTTCCAAACCTACTAAACAACTTCTTAAGGAACTTGAGAACTACTCGGGCATCATTTGTAGGTAAGGCGTGAGCCTCCACCCACTTTGAGACATAATCTATGGCCACGAGTATATACCTATTCCCTTTGGACAAAGGGAAAGGTCCAACAAAATCGATGCCCCAAACATCAAAAACCTCCAACACTTGAATCGGGTTTTGAGGCATCTCATCCTTAGAGGAGATGTTCCCGGTGCGTTGGCAAGGATCACACTTCTTCACAAACTCAAGTGCATCCTTCACCACCGAAGGCCAATAAAACCCACAATCGAAGACCTTTTGTGCGGTGGAATGATGTCCATGGTGTCCACCCGTCAAGCCTTCATGGCAATGTCTTAGAATGTCTAGGCCTTCTTTTCTACTCACACACCTCCTAAGAATCCTATCACCTCCCACACGATAAAGATACGGGTCATCCCAAACATACTTACCCGCATCTCTAAAGAACTTCTTCTTTTGTTTAGAAGTCATCCCTTCAATCACTACTCCATAAGCAAGAAAATTTGCCAAGTCGGTGAACCATGACATTCCTTGCTTCTATGCCTCTACAAAGTCGATCATCTCGTGAGGGAACCTATCGCCAATCTCCTCCTCACGAATCTCACTTCTCTCCGGGTCCTCCAACTGGGAAAGATGATCGGCCGCCACATTTTCAGCCCCTTTCTTATCTTTAATCTCAATGTCAAATTCCGACAACAAAAGAATGCACCTGATAAGACGAGGTTTTGCATCTTTCTTTGCAAAAAGAAACCTCAAAGCCGAGTGATCGGTGAAAACGGTGCTCTTTGAAAGCACTAGGTAAGACCGGAATTTGTCAAAAGCAAACACTACCGCGAGAAGCTCCTTCTCAATGGTAGTGTAGGTCTCTTGAGCATCATTGAGAGTTTTCCTATCATAGTAGATCGGGTGAAAATGTTTCTCTCTTCTTTGCCCCAAAACCGCCCCAACTGCTTGGTCACTAGCATCACACATGAGCTCAAAGGGCAAGCTCCAATCGGGGGCAACCAAAATAGGAGCACTCACGAGCCTCTCCTTCAAGAATTTGAATGCCTTCACGCATTCTTCATCAAACACGAATGGGGTATCTTTCTTTAGAAGATGGGTCATAGGCCTAGTGATTTTGGAAAAATCCTTAATAAATCGCCTATAAAAACCCGCGTGACCAAGAAAACTCCTAATGGCTTTAACACTTGAAGGAGGTGGGAGTTTGCTTATGGTCTCTATCTTCGCTTGATCTACCTCTATACCCACTCTCGAGATCTTATCACCTAGAACTATCCCCTCGGTCACCATGAAGTGACACTTCTCCCAATTAAGCATCAACTTCGTCTCTACGCACCTCTTCAACATCCTCTCAAGATTTACCAAGCATTGATCAAATGAGTTACCATAAACCGAGAAGTCATCCATAAACACCTCCATGGATGATTCAATCATGTCTTGAAAGATGGCTACCATGCACATTTGAAATGTGGCAGGAGCATTGCATAGCCCGAATGGCATGCGACGGTAAGCATAGGTGCCATAGGGGCACGTGAATGTGGTTTTTTTCCTGATCCTCCGGTGCAATGGGGATCTGGAAATACCCAGAAAAGCCATCCAAGAAGCAATAGAACTGTTGTCCCGCCAATATCTCCAACATCTGGTCAATGAAAGGAAGGGGAAAATGATCCTTCCGGGTGGCATCGTTAAGTTTCCTATAATCGATGCAAACTTGCCACCCCGTGACAGTGCGAGAAGGAATGAGCTCATTTTTCTCATTCGTGATGACTGTCATCCCTCCCTTTTCAGGGACAACCTGAATAGGGCTCACCCATGATGAATCTGAGATAGGATAAATCAAGCCCGCATCCATCAACTTCAACACCTCCTTCTTCACAACCTCTTGCATATTGGGATTTAAACGCCTCTGAGGTTGGACTACCGGCTTATACTCATCCTCCATGAGTATCTTGTGTGTGCAATAAGCAGGACTAATGCCTTGGATATCAGAAAGTCTCCAAGCAACATCCCCTTATACATCCTCAGCACACCTAACAATCTCTTCTTCTCCTCCTCACTTAACCTAGATGAAATGACAACATGTAAACTAGAATCCTCTCCTAGAAATGCATACTATAAGTGTGAAGGTAAAACCTTAAGCTCTAGGGCGGGTGGTGACTCAACAGATGGCTTCTTACTTTCCTCCCTCAACTCATCAATCTCTAACACATCTGAAATAATACCAACACCCTCATCAACAATCTCACACTCCTCCTCACTCCTCTCAACTACCAAATCAGCACCACACACGTACTCAAGACACCTATCTACGTGTGACATGAAAGAGTTTATGAAGTAAACAGAATGACATGGGCCACTAAAGTCATCATGATCACCGGGATGCCTCATAGACTTCACAACCTCAAATGTGACAGTCTCATTACCCACTCTAAGAGTGAGCTTCCCATCAAACACATCAATGATGGCCTTAGCGGTCCTCAAGAAAGAACGGCCTAGAATGATAGGCACACTCTCATCGGCCTCCATGTCAAGAATCACAAAGTCCACTAGGAACACAAATTTGTCCATCTTCACCAACAGGTTCTCAACAATACCCCATGGACACTTAACCGTTCGGTCAGCAAGGGACAATGTCATGCACTTAGGCATAAGTTCACCAAGTGCCAGCTTCTCGTACAAAGAATAGGGCATCAAATTGATGCTAGCACCTGAATCTGTCAACGCGTGCCTCTGAGTGTCACTACCAAACAAACATGGGATTGTAAAAATCCCAGGATCTGTCAATTTCTCCGGTAGCACCTTGAAGATTGAAGGTACCACATATGCGAGTGAGGCGAGCTATGTGGGGCTGGAGCATCCTCATCATCTCGGCCATTAAACTGAGTGTTATTAATGGCCGTCATGATATACGAAGGAATCTGCCACGAATTTTCATTCGTGATATTTGGCACATTGATGGGATTATTAAGCCCCGTGAAACCTGCAGTAGCCTGCTGGTGAACCGTGCGACGCTCAGCCATGGGTGGAATAAAGTGCAAACGAGGACTAGAATGAGTGGAAGAACTAGAAGAAGACGGTGGTGTGCACTCAGAAGAATCAGCAGAAACTGGAGTAGAAGCACTTACCTCGCTCGTAGAACCCTCAGAGAAGTCCCGCGAATCGCTCCTTGAAGGCAAAGAAAGCTCAGGTGGCGGTCCGTGTGAATGTAAGTGTGGCATACACTACCAAACCTGCAAACAAAATAAAAATAAATTAAAAAGAAATAAAAATAAATTAGAATAAAACTAAAACTAAAAAAAATATGCACAGATAAGACACAACACTAAACTGCACAATCGACTAAGAAGTCCCGGGCAACGGCGCCAAAAACTTGATGTGTTCAAAGTAGTTTAATTAAAACTAATAAAAATCAAAACTAACCTAGACACCAAGTAATACACTAGACTCTATAAACTAAACTACTAACAGGCAAGTAAACCTATCGAAAAGTAGTACAGAAAAGCAAGTCCAGATATCGAACCCACAGACTCCTATAGAAAGTGCAAAAACAGACTCAAGGACTTATCTATACAAAAGATTTAATTTTAATTAATTGTTTTAAAGGGGGGTTTTGTAAATAACTAATTAAACCGAAATTAATAAAATTCTGAAAACCGAATTAAGAATTGAATGGGAAAACGTAACTAGAACTCACTAATGATGAAAAGACTACCTAGGGTTTACTTTATACATGTCTAATGTGTTTAGATTGATTATGGAACTTGGTTTGGAACCGGGATCTTTGAATATTAACTCATTAACATATTAGAGATTCTTTAACCCTTTTTAAAGATTTCAACTAAAATGCCTACAAGTATCTTAAACACCGGTTTATGTTAATTACTCTCACAAGTTAACCAACCCATTAATGGTATGTCCTAAAAACCATATACCTCACGGAAATGATAGTTTCAATACATCAAATGCAAGGGATAATAAGGAAATTCATCTCAGATTTAGCATACAAGACTATGTCTAATTATCCTAATCTTGGTCTTCTCACAAAGACTTTAACTAGCTATTAAAATGCAAGACATACTAACAAATCCTCACCTCACGGCTATTGAATTTAGTTAAACATTCAATTCATTTATGACCTAATTATTATTCCTATGAATTACTACGTCTAGTAACACATCCACAAATCAAGAACACTAAGTAACTGACCTAGCACACACCTATTACATGAAAGACATTCGCCAAAGCACATGAGGAATCGATAACCCGAATCACAAACAACATAAACATTTATACACATCCAAGAATCAAAACCAAATCGTTATACCATTAAAAGATCCAAACTTGTTCCACAATCAATCCTCACAACCATTAAACATGCATATTATAAAACCCTAGGTGGTCTAAAAGGTTTAGCCACAAATCATCATGAATAAACAGGAAGAAACAGTGTAAAAACCAATATCAAACATCAGTCAAAAGAGAATAACAAGAATGGAAGAAGAACCGATCACGTTACACCCTTCGAATCACTCTTCTAGGGCTTCCCGATGGTCCAAAACGACTCCAATCTTGTATCCTTGCTTCTAGTTGCCTCCCAAGTTGTCTCTAGTCGTCAAAAATCGAATAATCCCTGCCTCCAGCCATTTCAGAAACCTAAACTTGAAATTCCAGAATTTTAACCCTGTCGCGCTACACGACAGGCCTCTCAAAACCCTTCGCGCTACGCGAGGGTACCCACTACCCGACAAAATAGTCGGGTCAAACCCGCAATCATTAAAAGGGCAAAATGGTCATTTCCACCTGTCGCGCTACGCGACAGGGTTTTCTATGTGTGTCGCGCTACGCGATAGAGACAATTTCCAGGATTCTTCTTCCTTTGATCTTCGGTTCATTCTCGTCCGTCCGGGAGCTCGTTTTCTAGATCTTTTATGCCAAAATAGCATGTTTATTACCTGCAAGCAACAATTTGTGGAAATGTGAAGAACCAGCAACAATCGACTCTAAAATTGAATAAAACTGTACAGAATCAATTAAAAACAATTAGAAAAACAGATGTGTTTTGCAACACATCAGTGCTCGAGATTGGGGTGCTATGGCCGAGAGAATAGGATTAGAATGATAAAAGTGAGATAGGTTGAGTGTAAATCTAGTTTTGGCATCTGGGTCTGTCAGGCGTATCGCCTCGTGAAGGATGTTGGCACCAGGCGTACAGCGCGGATGCTCCTCATCCGGCGGCCTCCTTTCTTTCTCGCGCGTATCGCCTAGATTAGTTTGTTGGGCTCAGGGGTACCGCCTGGGACTCCAGACAAGCCCAATTGGCCCATTTTCATCGTTTCGATCCGTTTTTCAATTATTTCACGCTTATAACTCATCGTTTAACATCGATTGACCTTGATTACTAATGTTCGGTCATTTGTGACTCAATTGTCCTTCAATCGTTTGTTCACCAACGTTTGTGAGACTCGTGTGTGTTTCGATAATTCCTCGAATTATCGGTGATCGTTTGTGTTTGTGTTTTACGAAATATTTGCACGCCTGATTAATCATAATCAACATGAAATGCACAATTCAATAATTCCCTGAATTATTGTTTTGTGTTAGTGTTGTGTTTGCCACACTTGATTTCCAAAACCAATGTCCAATGTACGATTTCATAATTCCTCGAACTATCGTTTCGCAGTTGTGTGTGTTCAACTCATCCAATTAAACATAATTAAATGAAATGCAACAAGTATGAATGTTAAATGTAAAGAATGTAAGAGTCTCAATTTACCTGAAATTGCCGGGTGTCACAAATATAAACCGGTGACCACACCTAGTAATACAACACATTATTTTTCAATTTTGCCCTACCTGAATATTAATTGTAAACAGTAATTTACACTAAAAACTACCTACATGACCATCAAATGCAACACAGATTGCAGTTCACATTTGGCTGCCATATTAGGACTGGTTTGGAGCTGAGCTGGTAGGGGCCTGCCATTTTAAGTCTTGGATGGGGATTAGAGTGGCAGGGGCAGATTGAAGTTCGCATTTGTCGAGGGGTTAATGGGTTTCTGATGTCCAGCTGGTTTATGATGCGGAACCTTCTCGTTTTTTAGCTTCTTTGGGCTGTGATTTGGACTATGAACCACAAATGGGTTAAGTTGTGGAAGTCCTATGTTGCTATTGGTTTTTGGCCTGCTATGGAGTAGCCTATGCACTAGTTAGTTTGGCTGTTTTTCATGATCAAGTGGTCCATGGATGTCCTGGCTTGCTGTGTACGTACTAGTTTGCCTTGCTATGGCCCCTGCCTGGCCCCATGTGGCCCTTGGCTGGCTTGGTACGGCACTGGTCGGCTCCTGGTTTCGCCCCTTCCTGGCATGCTGCTAGTCGGTCTTGCCCCATGGAGCATCAGCCATAGTACTCTGATGCCTTGGCCTTCAGCTTCCCTGTTGGGCTTATGTGATGTCCACGGGCATATGAGTTGGAGTTAGGCTGCTGATTCTGGGTTTTTGTTCTGCTGGGCTGGGATGTTTTGCAAGTGGGTTGCTGTTGCTATGGGTTTGAATAGCTTTGGGTATTGGGCCTTGCATCCTATAACCTATGTGGATGTGTGGGCCTTTTAATTTACGAATTAAAAAATAAGAAGAAGAAAATATTGTACCTTGTTCATTTATAGACTGAAATTCTTGAGAACTTGATACACCACCTTCCATTTCACTCTTATGAAGACCTTGAGTTTCAGATGCAACATGGTCTTTAAGAGCCAAATTATAGTCTGTAGTAATGATATTAAGCTTCTTGCGTCTGCTCATACTATTATTCAAAAAAATTGAAGTATCACATATATAATGCATGCATATATATAGGACATAAAACGTTAACTAAAATATCCCTGATCAACTCATTTGCATGTAAAGGGGTAGAGATTCAACTTTAGTAATTGCTTCTGAAAGAAATGGAAAATGATTTCCAAAAGAAGTTAGATTAGAGGCACCAGTCATTCATTCTGTATTTTGTTAAGAGCAAGTCAGACGGCTATGTTATATATTGTTAATGTATGTATTAAGTGAAGTATCTTGAGCTTGAATCATAAAATAAATTGGTTTACTAATTTTGGTTTTTGGGATATGCCATTATAGGTATCATCTGCCACAAACAGAACATTGACCGCTATACAGAAAGCAGGAGATTCACTTGGGACTGAAAGTATTATGTTCTCTAGTGCAAGTGAATTTAATCCTGGGATTCCTCCATCTTCCTTCATGTCATTTTTAAGACAGGTTTGCATACTGGTCTACACAACATACCAGTGGTTCCAGAATAGGTGGATCGGGCTGGTTGGTTTGGGTAACTCCTAACTAATCAACTCAGTCAATTCATGTACCGGCTTAAACTACAGAGTTTATTTGTTCAAAGCTTTTACTAAATAATTGATATGTTAAACATGATTATATATAATATATTATTTTAATAAGAATTTAATTCCCTAGCTAAATGTGACTAAAACAAGAGATGGAATGCGGCTATCAACAAAAACCTCATACAACTTTCAACTTATTTTGGCACATTTGGCTCATTTATTTTAGCTCCTCCCTCTTTCAGTTCTCATTTAGCCAGTTAACATAACCCAAATTAACCCATTCATATATAAATGTTAAAAATTGCCACATTCACAGCTTATTAATGCTAGCCTTAAAATGCTAGCCTTTCTCTTGCCTAACTACAACTTACATCACTAAAGTATAGAAACACCAATGTGTTAACATTACCTTGCTGAAAAATAGGACAAGGCAAATATAGTAATGCATGTCCAAAGTTTGCTTTTTAACATATATATAATTAAGGTTTAAGGAAAAATATTCAGAAATAATCAAAAAATAATTGTGTCATCATCATTTTCTTCAAAATCTAGAACATGTTCCATCTCGGGTGTAATGTCTATGCCATCTTCACTGTCACACCCCTGCGCCGCGTGCGGAATACACGGCACGGTGACGTATGAACAGTTGAATCATGCACAAGTATTGAATAAGAACAACCACAATGGATTACTAAGTTTCATAACGTTTAGAAAGTTGTTTAGTTACAGACAATCTATCTACCAAAAGAATGACAACTAGAGACCCAAAATATAGTTTACAAAATAAGACTTCAAACAAGACAATTAAACAATCAGGATTTTAGTGTGTTTCTAAATCCATCCTAGCATGTTTCTTCATCTTGTTCTATCTTAAGCGGTCTCCTTAGTTGTCCTTAAAATGCCTTACACCTGATTACCTGAAACACGTGAAAAGTAACTGTCAACTACATAAGTAGTTTGTGAGAACAATAGGATTAACAATTTAAACATGAACTTGTAATATAAGGCATATGTTTAAAGCAATCAATGAATTACATGGATGAGCTGCAACCCAAACTAACATCAAGTATGTAAAAGAAGTGTAAACAGTCCGAAGACTGTTTGCACGAAAACCAACTTATAATCAAGTCCCAAACTACGTTTCGAGTCAGAAAATAAATTAGCAACAGTGATAAAACCATACGTAACCGAAATCTGCAGTTAGTTTATAAAACAAATTTAAAAGCTAACTCCAGAAATCGGCCTGCCCAAATGTGTCCGCTTTCCCTTGTTGTGATCACCCAGTACTAATGCTAATGAATATGAAACTTGATGGGTTAATAAGTTTGTTTACAACAGTGGACACCATGCTTTTAATCTTTGCTTTAAAAGAAAACAGTGATTTAATGCCTTGTTTGATAACATGATTTGAAAACCTTGCTTGAGTACCATGAAATGAATCCTCTGTTTGGATACCATGAAATGAATCCTTGTTTGAACATCTCTGCGAAAACAATTGATTGAATACCTTGTATAATACAAGGTTTATAAAAGATTATTTTCGAAACCACAAGTTTATAGTAAAAGAGTTTATAAGTCACATTATTTAAAACTGTCTGTCATTTATAAACCATTTGAGTAAAAACTGATATAAATAGTTTAAAAAACTCTTCTAAAACCTTTTTAGTAGAAAATATTAAACAGTTGATAAAACCATTATAAACGGTTGATAATTCCTTTGAAAACAATTGAGAAATCCCTTGAATTACTAGAGTGAACCTGTAATGTTTATAAAGTAACATAAACATGTATCATGTAATATGATTGAAGTAAAAGTATTTGATCACGTGTTCCACCCCAAAACAATTGTAAAACAGTAAAAAGAGGGGCTAATGTTCTCACCTGTCTGCAGTAGACTCTGAACTATGACAAATAGCAAGTAGCAAACAGGACTTCTAAATGGTTCCTATATCATCGTAATCATATATAAGATATAAGATTTATAATTGTATAGACCTTGATTCATTGATTGACTTATGTTCTCTTGAACTTGATTAACAATTGAATACTTGTTCTCATGTTTGAAAATGTTGTATGAACGTGAAAGTCATGGTTGAGTTACTTGATTGGTAATTGATTCATGAAAACGAAGGGTCATATTTTTTTATGCATAATTTGTATGCATAAAATGACAAGTGTTTGTGAACTTGATAACCATTGGTCAATATGAAAATGTATAGACATGATCATGTGTCTTAGACTCTTGTGATTATGAATTGATCTCATTGGTAGTTTCAAGTTAACTTTGTCCAACCAAGATCAATTCATATTTACTTTGCATTGTGGGTCAAACATTAGACCTTAAACCCATAAAATCATGATGGGCTTAAACAAAAGTCCGTGGGCCTCTTAGGTTAACAACGGGCCAATTGAAGGTGATGTCGGGCCAACTCTTTGGGTCTTGAGTCCATGTAATGGGCCAAAGGAGTATATTGGGCCAATTAGGATCATAATGAATCGAAAGAGATTGGATTGGGGCCTGAACGAACTTTGTTGGGCCAACTAAAATATATGTGTGGCCATGTAATGTTCCAAGACATCATTGTAATAATTAAGGATCAAAATGGGCCAACCTAACTTCCTTGGGCTTGGTTTAACCTATGAGGCCGATTACTAGTGAATTTGGGCCGCTTGAAACTGAATTTGGGTCGAGGGGTTATGGGCTGCCAACAAGGGCAGTGAACCTTTGAAGTTCAGTGTCTTAGGTTCGCCGGTCATGTGACACCACTAGGGTTCGGCCCAAAGATGAGATAGCTAGGGTTCGTTGCATGTCCAGGGGTTCGGTGGTCACATGCAACTAGTAGGTTCGCCTAGGTTCGCTCCAATATGACAGGTTCGTTGCTAGCCCTAGCCGACCAAGGTTCGTTTGCATGATAAGGTTCGTGGCAATAGAAAGATTCTCCGGATGCATGAAAGCTCGTTGCAGGTTCGTGAGGTCCCCCTAAGGGTTCGGCTGAAGATCAACGAACCATGCAGGTTCGTGGGGTCCCATTAGGGTTCGGCTAGTCGAAGATGGAGGTTCGGCCGTCGTTCTTTCCAGCGAACCTGTACCTATGTCATCACCATCATCGAATACAACCTGTTCCTGGTCTGTGTACACCTCACGAATAACCCAGAACCACGATCGTGTGCATAGAGTTTGAAATAGAAAGGAGAGAACCGGCTAGATCTCGGTTTCGAACACAAACACATGGAAACCCTATTTTCAAGATTTTTCATTCGAACATACCTCGTTTTTGGCGGGACAAATCTTCAGATCACTTGTACTTTCGTGTAGGGAATGTCGAGAGCTTCGCGTGGACGCCAAGAACACCAAAATCCGTTGAGAAACGAAGGAGATACGCGCGTTTGAAGTTCGGTTTTTAGAGAGAGAGAGACTTGGACGAATTTGTAGAGAGAGAAGTGGTTGTTGGTGGAATAAATGAGGAATTTAGCCTTGTTCAAAGCTTTTATATCCGCGCGGTATTCGGATCCGTTTCGGTCGCTCGGTTCACGTTTCCGGAACGTAACGCGTATTTTACGCGATTTAAAATAAAGAATTAATATACTCATCATTTTGATGAGTTTCAAAATTGTAAAAATGTAAAATAATAAATATTTAATTATTTTTACTCTTCGTGTGTTGACGGATCGTTAAATGATCGCAATTACGTGTATACCCGCAATCGCGTACGTTTTTCGATCGTATAAAATGTTAAGGCGTTTAATCATAATTATAAGTTCAACATTCGTATTATTATGGATCGTCACCCATAACTCTACTCAGTCTCGCTTACGTATTACGATTCTTGTTAAATTAATTGTCATAATATTCGTCTCGCCACTACGCACTAACACTATCCCATTACACCGAACGCAGTATATGTATACGGCATACCCCAGATTCCAGCTACCTGTCGTACCTGACGCCATCCCACCAATATTTCGATATAATATGATACTGTTCTTGCCTAGCGAACTCGACTGTAAATATATAATATATACGTGTTCCTAGATAATAAAGATCCTAACACACAAGCACTTCATGAACACATGAGTCACATTAACTGATTTGATATGAAACCACATTTGTTCTAACACTGTTTACAACTACCATGACTAAATGTACAAATGTTACATTCACCATCATCCCCAATTGTATGCAGGTTAGGCACGTTAAATGTGCAATCATTTGAATAAGGGCCAACTTGATCATCATCACTTCCCATATCAAATGCGTCTCTTACTTTTACATGTCTTACGACCTCCCAATTTTTATGCTTGGGATCTACTACATAAAACACCTTATCAACTTGTGATGCCATCACATATGGGTCATCAGCTAAATTAACCCCTGTATGCAGCTTGTATGAGAAATCACCAATGTCACACCATTATCTGTATTGCAGCCCCTATTTATGTCAACCCAATCACATT